>OY856412.1:1347020693-1347305693 GCA_963693085.1 Alisma plantago-aquatica | reverse complement strand
CGAAACCACAATACTTAACTAATCTCAAAAGGATTCTCCTCAAGTTCGGAAAGCAGACTGGATTACACACTAATCAACAAAAGTCACAGCTATTCATGTCGGATAATTCCATGCACTTAAAAGAATCCATCGAGGAAATACTAGAGATTGAATGCAATACCTTGCCCACGAAATACCTGGGGTTCCCCTTGGCAGGCGGCAACCTGCAAATCAAAGACTTCATAGACTGTACAGACAGACTGGAAAACATGATAGCTCGCTGGTCTATAACCAAAACCTCAATGGCAGGAAGAATTGTCCTCACAAAGACTGCTATTGAAGGACTGTTGATCTACTGGGTACAATAAGGGGAAATACCAAATGTTGTTCTAGATCGGATGGAGATGACAATCTCGCATTTCATTTGGGCCGGAGGTACCCACCCAATGAAATATGCAAGATTGGCACTCCCAAAGGAGGAAGGAGGTGTGGGTCTCAGAACCCCACACGAAATAGCCAACTGGGCTACTGTCAAAAGAATCTTTGCTTACAATCATGGGATCTCTCCCTGGGCGAGATGGATGAAGGGAAGATATCCCAAAGGGCTAGACTTCATTCCAAACACCGGAGAAGGTTACTCACAGGTGATCAACAGAATGATGATGATCTGGCAACAAATAAAGCATCTCTTCACCATACATAGAGGCACCTGGATTCAAAATGACTTGAGTAGAGACACTTGGGATCTGATCCGCAATAGAGGAGAAGGTAGCTGCACCAAATACATCTGGACCAAGTATGAAGTTCATAAATGGTCTATGAGTCTATACAGAGTGGTGAACCATTTGTTAGCTACAATCGACAAACTATAGAAATGGTATCCGGGAACCATCAACAAGTGTTACTTCTGTGATGGAACTGAATCACATGAACATCTTTTCAAAACGTGCCCTTTTGTCAAGAAGTTATGGAGCTTGGTCTGCAGCAATACTGAATCAACCCACATTCAGCTTCGTAACCCTAGTGAGATGATCATCCTTCTGGGAAAGGATACTGGACAGAGAAAGAAGAAGATAATACTCCTTTATTCAGCCACTGTCTTCCACACTTGGAAGGAAAGAAACGAAAGAAAGCACAATTCCAAAACAAACAACATAGAAACAATAAGCAAAAAGATTTGTAAAGTTTACAAAAGTAGACTCAATGTATAGGGAGTGAGTTGTTATAAGTTGGTCCTTCTTGTAAATGGTATAGTAGCGTAGGTGGGCTACTATGTAACTTGACCTAACTCTGTTAGGGACTTCGGAATAAAATTTACCCAATTCCGATATATATATGTATATATATGTATATATATATATATATATATATATATATATATATATATATGTGTGTGTGTGTGTGTGTGTGTGTGTGTGTGTATGGAGTCAGGTTAGAATACACTCAAGTGTACATATCACACCATACACCCCAATGGTGTTTGCCTATGTAGAACATATGTTTGCAAAATCTAATCCATTAATCTTCATGGTTACAATAATAATAGGCCAAATACAAAATTTGAACCCATTTGGATGAATGTAAGTCACTCATCCAAGGAAAATAAAATTGATGCACAAAACTAATTTGAAATGCATAATTTTTGCCTCCTTTAGATGCATGATGTAGAAGTGTTCAAATGAGCTGAATTTTTTATGTTGTATGTTCTTAAGATATTTAAGAAGATCAACAGTTTAGATTTTTAAAGTAATTACTCAATGATGGAAAATGATTGAGGTGTATAGCGTCTCTGCTACACTTAGGTGTATTCCCACTTCCCTCTATATACATACACAAAGATATATATATATATATATATATATTTATTTATGTATATATATACATATATATATATTTATATATATATACATACATACACACACGCAAATATATATATATATATATATATATATATATATGTATCTATATATATGTATATCTATATATGTATACACACACACACACACACACACACACACACACACACACACATATATATATATATATATATATATATATATATATATATATATATGGGTGTGTGTGAGAGAGAGAGAGAGAGTCATGGTGCGTGGGAGGGGTACAAGGGGGAGAGGGCGAGGTGGGACAAACCCTAGAGGACGAGGACACGACTCCATGAGGTTCAAGAGAGACCAATGTAGTGGATATGCCACATGGCCCCTCTCATCTATCTTTTATCTCAGGGGACTCAATCTTAGAGCTTTAGAAGGATGTGATAGAATCAGGCTGAGTTCTAGATTCCTTAAATTCTCCCTCTCCCCCAAGCAGTAGTCAATGCTACCCCACCGACAGACTATATTTTAGCGAGTCAACTAGGATGTGTAGAAGTTGACAATGCTGCCATCAAGTTCACTGAACTAGGGTTGCAAAATGGAGACAAATGTACTCAGATTTCTAGTCAAGAGGGAATAGTTCCTAATTGGGATGAGTACATGTCACAATTCTATTTGTTACCAAAATCCTAACTATGAATGACTATAAAATCAATGGCAATAGGACCTAGGCATCCATACCTAGCATGGTATTATCAAACCATGAATGTGGAAGCATAAATCTTAGATTACATGAACAGATAACAAATGAAAAGCACCAATCATAATATCAACATTCAACAATATATGAAAAGAACATTATTTTATTACAAGATTTCATATACATATTCAGTAGTACATTTTAACAAGTCTACTCATGTACACTAGGGATCTTACAACAACTACACCTGACATGGCTCACCAAAACCATCACGTCTAGCCATATAAGAACCTACAAAATACATGAAACAAGGTGGATGAAGCACATGAGGTGCCGAGTACTGGGCTAAACGATACATATACATAAGCTTTGCATAATTTGAAAATATTTATAGAAGTAACAAACAAGAAGTAAACACGTTAAGTATTTAGAAAAATAAGAACTCGTGTTTTATTTCATTTCACTCCAATTATACCATTATTTTATCATTCATCCATATCATGTATTCGCAAGGCCTTTTATGGACAACTTCCCATTGGAAGAGTCAATGAGGTTGCTCAAGATTAGCTAACCCTTTATGTCAACTATCCTCCCTACCTTGATAACTCAAGTAGGGCACCCATCCTCATGTCCTTACCCTAAAACTTTAGGTAGGTGCATGAGGTTTGTATAATGGACTTTTTATATTATGTTTTCAAGTTATAAAACATGGCACGAGGCAAACATCAAGTACAATACTAGAGTACGACATGGTAATATTTGATCAATTAAACAAGCATACGTATGTATCCCATTTCAAGCAAGAAAACCATAGTCATATAATTATTGAAGCTCGTACCTGATTAAGAGATTTCATAACTTAACTTGTCCTTTACCATCTAGATCACAAGCAACACCTAATTAAGCATAATATTGCATACATGCATTGGATTATTATCATTAACCCTAATTAGATAAATTTTAGGATTTTGGCCAAGTTAGGTTCAAATTTTCTGATTGGTCTATTCAATGATCTTGTATTAGTTTATAGGTCATCATGAAGGTGGGTTTTAGGTTTCAAGTCATTTTGATGTTTCATTCATTTTCTATGACCAATTCAAGGTTGAATCATTTCCTTGCATTTTAGGGTCAAAGACTCAAAATAGGGAAAGAAGGTTTATGGTTCATCAAGAAGAGGGATCCAAGCACAAAGTATGATTGAGATCAGAAAGATACATCATAAGTAACACATTCCAAAGTAGGTGGATGTCCCCTAAGGTCTAAGCATCAAAATACCAACCTTGGGTAACAACATATTCTTATACCCATATTTATCACTATAGTTTACATATGCCACTGAGGTTCAACATGAGACTAGGATGTGACATCCACATTCAAGATATAATGAGGTAAAGAGTAATCCCTAATTTGAGAGAGGGGAACAAAGGGAAAGGATCCACATAAATGTTATGGTGCAAAACCACAATCCAAGTCACATTGGTCCCATAAAGCAAAGTAGATTTCACACACAATCATAAAGTAAGACAGTTGATCATTGGCAATTAAGTCACAACACATCATGACTATACTCATTGAAAGGTTCCACAAGGGTTGAACACATCAAATGGTCCAAGGACCTCATTTTTTCACAATTCAACATGAATCATCATAAGGGAGTAACATTTAAGAATCTCAAGCCATATGGACAAGCATAGCAATTAGAGAATCATGGGCTGATATTAGTGTGTGGAGGGGTACTTAATACATATTTTAGAATTAGGGTGAGTTTAGATGATCTAAAGATGCAATAGTTTCACTTTGATCAAGATTGATTATTAATTCCCAACAATAGGTCAAAACAAGCATTTGAGTTACTCATAGAGCAAGAAGGGGGAGTCATGGATTCCCTTATGTCTAAAGGCACTAGCAAGTTAATAATTTTAGGTTAACAAAGTAGATTGAGTACCAAAAATCCAAGCTTTAAATCATAATTATGTATTGAGTGTGGTCAACATAGTCAAGATTACATCTTTAGCAAAAACATGGGAATAATAAGTATAATCAAAGTCTGATACTCAGCTCATGTTGTAGATCTTTTTGAGATGATCAAATTGGTATATAATTTCATATATTTTGGCCTTAGAATCAGTGAATTATGGTTTTTGGAAAACTTGTACGGAAACCATATAGAAAGGGGGTTGAGAGAGTTACATGATATCATGTGAAGAATCTGGCTCGTTGGCCTGAGATGTAGCAACGACATCCTACACACTTCGTGCACGCCTAGCGGTGGGAGCCTGGTCATGTGCCAACCAGCCCCATACTAGATGAGAGGGGAGCACAGGAGGGGTGTGAATAGGGGTGCACTGTTGGATCCAAATCTGATGAGCGCTGCCTCATCTCCATCCTTTCATTCGAGTGTAGCAGATTGGAGTGGTGGTCGGTGGCCGATGGCTCGCCAGAACATTTTTTGTCTCACGCAACTGAGAGTGGACAAGACTGGAAATAAGTCGTCCATGCCCAAATCTTGTATGTGAGCTTGATGGAAGCATCAATAAGCGTCTAGGATGTACGAGGGTGAGGAGCCAAGTTTACATGAAGTGGCAGCGCCAACGAACCAAGGGAAGCGAGAGGCACGATGAAGGAGGCTCCATGATGCCAACGACCATGAAACGATTGGGGAAAAAGTAGGGGAGAGAAAACGAGGTGAAGTGAGTGCTCAATTGGATGAAAGGGTGTTGTATGGGTGGTGTTGGGGTAGTTGGCACTGCCTCTGGTCCTCAGCAACACCACAACTGCTGCGGAGCGTGCGGACGGTACAGAAAAAATGTGCACCGTCGGATCCCAACTACACGATCTAATGGCCAAAATGAGGGGCGCATTAGGGTTTGACTATGTATGGGTGGTGGATGGGCCGCCTTCAATTGGGCCCAATAATGCTCAAAAACCAGGTAAATAAAATAGAAAAGAACCGCACTTTGAAGGCTCCTAACTTGGGTTATAAAACTTCGATTAAGGCAATTTTGTATTGTTAGATTCATAGTTGAATCCTCTACATCGTGATGTATATTGTAGATCATAAGTATCATATAAAAAGGTTCAAATTCATTTTCAAGATGGTGACAAATCAGTGAATGGCACACACTTCAATTTCTCAAATAAGAGCCACAATTCATGAAATTAGTCACTGGGGATCAAATTGGGCCATCGAGACACTCAAGTAATGTGATTGACACTAAATTGAGTGAGATGGGTCTCTTGAAGAGAGAGAAAGAAATATAATACATGGATCAAAATTCCAGGTTGTCACATCCTTCCCTCCTTACAAGGAATTTTTCCCTCGAAATTTGTCCACAACCATAGTTAAGAGTCACATCACCATCCATTGGGTCTAGGTATCCAACCATCATTGTCAAGGCATTCCCCACAATGGGATGTACACTTAGGTCATCATCACGGGTTTACTAATATTGATTATATACATATTATTTATAGTTCCATCATGTTACGACATCATCATGGAATTAGGTTTTCAAAATATTTATCTGTATGTTCACATATTCATACAATCTCAAAGTGTGCTATCAAGATCTAGGTTAATAATTTCATAACCGAACATGTATATCACCATGACTTCCAACCAAGATCATTGTCAAATGTGCCATTTCATCATTATACTATATTTCATGTATATTTTAGTTTTCCCCAAAAATTATACCAATATTCCCCAATTATGTTCATCATTACTCATTTTGGATCTGAAATTTGGCAATTTATTCTTCATACTTATTTGAGTCATGACCCCAAGAACATCTCTAAATCGAGTTAGTCATTCTTTTTCATTTGGTTATGAGATTATGCATGTTACTCTTTATTATTTGAGCTAAGATCTCAAGGTATCATCATATCAAGTTCTTAATTCGAAATTACATTTTTGATGTATTCTATGGTATCGTGTTAGGTCCATCTTATGTAAGTGACTTATCATACATCTATCAAGTTTCAAACGTAAGTGGGATATTTCATGTAAAAGCATCATTTGAGGGACAACGTTATTGTTAGAGTTGATGTTTCATAATTATCTCACTTATATCTCAAATGAGTTCCACAAGCCCAAGCCACTCACACTAAGACCTATTTATGTCCAAGCAAAACATGCTAACCACCAACACATAACCATACAAACTTTTACCCGACATACCAAACGAGAGCAACCCATGTATTCCCTTACATCAAACCACTAACCCGAATTTGAGGCTCATCATGGAGATCACATGTCATGTACATCATCTTAGGGTGTTGGGACATCTTCCTCATCTATATAAACAAACATCATATATCGAATGCCTCTTCCTCTAGGGTAGGATCTTTTCATAGGAAATATATGTTGGGTTTTAGGGGAGACAGAGAAGGCAGTGGAAACAAAAATTTTCTTCTCCCAAAACCCAGAACAAAGGAAACGCATCAATGTCTATACAATAGGAAGGATGGTTTGTGGAGGCATACCTTGTCCCGAGGCTTGCTCGGCGATGTTACCTCACGGATTGCGCGGTCTTCACCTCCAGTCTTAGATGGTGTATGTGCAGCTCCTGGTCTCACCGGGACTGTCGGGATTGATAGTCCACACGAACCACCTGGAACTCCGATTCTCCTTGTCCTACAAGGAATCAGAAGGAGTCGCAGCCTCCTATCGGCGTACTAGTCACCGACACACTCTCCTAACACCAATCACTTTCTACAATTGTCTTTCCCTTACTGTGCCTCCCTTATCGGGTAGCACTTTCTCAGGCTCTCTCTCGGTTACCAAAACCAGAGAGAACGACAACTTTGCAGAGCAACTGGTGCACTGAGTTGTTGTCCAGAGAAGCCCCCACTACCCCTATATAAATAGGAGGGTCATGGGATAGGTTTCTCGATCCCGGGCAATGCAGGATTAATGCAGGAGTAGAAGGGTTCAACATTTTCCACAAAACAACCAACTGCGCCACCTGAACCGATCGTTTCATACATGAAATGTTCGGTTGGGGAGTTGATCCGATCAGTTTCGATCAGTTCACACCTAAACTGATCGGTCGGGGCACCTGAGCCGATCAATTCACTTTTGAGCCGATCGGTTCGTGGTCCTGATCCAACTCAAATTGACTTCCAAATTTGTTTTCGATTAATCAAATATTAATCCTTATCCAAATCGAATTTGTATAAGTGAAACAAATTGTATTTGCAAAATAGTCTTCTCACTTTCCAAATGATCTCGGTTGGTCACATGAGCCGACCGTTTCAACATTTGAGCTGATCGGTTCGCCAACTTGAGCCGATCGGTTCATCTCATGAGCCGATCGATTGGGGCAACAAACCTGTGCAAACCAGTCAATCATAGTTTCAATCAATCTGATACTCTAATCAATCGGTCCAACACCTTGAACACTAAGATATTGAGCTATGAATCGATTGAGTGTTTAATTGAACTACTAAACTCATTTAGTAATCAATCTAAACATCATTTGTGGATAAACTCCTCTTCCAGGTTAAATCCTGTGTGGACCCTGCAGGTCCATTTCATGTTGGCAGTGAAAGTCCATAACACTTATGACTTCACAAGCAAAGTGTAACATCCCTGACATGGGTTATGAACTAACCCTAGGTGTTTTGCCTAAATATGTAATTAAATCCTTGTGATTGTCTTTGGGCATGTAATTAAGTTCCTGAGGAACATACATTTCCTTTTCTGTCCCTTTTAAACAATATTGAAATGATTGTTTTGTAATTCAAAGATCTATGTGCAAATTACCCAGTTAAGGGGTTAACTTGCAAATTGCACATGTTAAGATGTTCCTTTGATGATATGGCATCATATGAGTGAATATGATGAAGTAAGAGGGATTTCCCAAGCTTGAGCACCAAGGTGCAGCTGTGGAAGCAATCCCTGTGCTTGAAACCCTAAATTAGAGTAAAGTGTAATTTACCCAATTTGCGGGGTGCAACTTGTAAAATACACCATCTAGAACATCTTTTATGACTCTTGTCATCATTTAGAGAAGAAATGATGAAGATGTCACTTCTTTTGAATAATCATATAATGAAGAACACCTTTGTGATTGAATAATCAAGGTGTAAGTATAATAGCCCTTTTATGTGTGTACTTTAGTGATGGTTTGATCTTCTTTGCCTTCATTCCTTGACCTTAGAAGGAGTTTGTCCTTAGAAATAAGAGGAAGGGACATGCAAAGAATAAAAGAAGGACTTAGATGAGAAATGAGGAAAACATATGTTATTATGTTGAAGTTTCACCTAAGTATATATGCTACTTTCCTCACTTAGCAAGGAAACGATCCTTTTCATTTCTTCACTTTTCCCCTTGCTCAAAACTGACCAAGGCTAAGCTCTGGAGCAGAGAAGGATGACCAGGGGTCCTAGGTAAGTTTGGATCATCCCTTTTTGCTTGAATTCATGGAGGAAACTCGATTTCAAGGTTGAATTCATGGCTAGCTCACTTAGCTTTATCTTTCTAGCCATTCCTTTTCAACTCTCCTTGGAGAATATACCTTGGCCGACTAGTGGAGCTCAAAGATGCCATTAAAGGCTTGGATCTTGAAAGCTTGGAACTCAAGGAACAATCTTTAGGCGGGTTTTATTACTCTAAACCTTATGCTTTGATTATACATCTCTTTCTATGCATACAGTTGTTAGTTCTTCTTCTTCCCCATCTTTCCTTGCATCCTTGCAAGCAAAACCACGAAGAACTTCTGCTGTTCTTGAGCTAGAAGATGAGGGCGTTATTTTCTATGCTTATCCACGATTTTCTACTTTATCAAACGACCGCCACCCATTGCCCATGCAGTTTGCACAGCCATTTGGTGGGCAAACGGTTTCAGGGTCGCATAGAGGCAAACAGTCTTCAAAGACCATTTGGTCTAGTTGATCAAGCGACGAACGTATGAGAATCCTGTTCACAATTTTGTAGGCTAATCACCCACCAAATTTGAGGGATTAACTCCAAAGGAATCATGATATATAGGCTAACCAATTAGCAAGTCTAATTGATTTAAGTCCTGATTTTCAACCTGTTTACTTGGACCTTTTTGGGCAAACGGGTTCCAACCCGTTTGAAGGAGTTGACCAAGCATTGACCGTTTGGTATTACTGTTACTAATGAAATTGGTTAATGACTCACCAAATTTGATGGATTAATTCCAAACGAGTCATGAGTTGAAGGCCAATCAACTAAGCAATCGATTTGAATTAAGTGCTGATTCACCAAATTAAATAACTTGAACTTTTGCCCAAACGGGTCCCAACCCATTTGAGGGCGTTGACCAAGCATTGACCGTTTGGGATTCCTGTTCATAATATATTGAATTTCATTTCTACCAAGAATCATCATCTAATTCCTAACCAATTAAAAGTTGAAGGTTTTTCAAAACCTTAACCCTAATCGGGTTGAATGTGCTGACTTGGAGAGTAGTTTGTGTTGAGTTTTGGGTTGAAGGACCCAAACGGGTTCCAAACCGTTTGGGAGTCCTTCCAAACAATCCCACACTCGTTTAGTGACACTAAATGATCGTTTGGAGGTCTAGAGTTAAAGGAATTTGATGAATTGAGGTCCGATCACAAGATGTTGATAATTGATGAAAAGTGCTGATTTGTAGTCTTTAGGGTTCAACCCTTATCAAATTAACTTAGTTTTTGGTCAAACTTTGGGAAAACGGTCTCAAGGTCGTTTGGAGTTCATCCAAACGATCTCAAGACCTTTTGGGCCAAGTTTTGGCCCAATTGGAGTTCAATTGATAGGTTCAACCTTGTTTTGATTCACATTGTTGATAATTTATAAGTGATCGATTGGAAACCCTAATTGAATTAGCTTTAACCCTAATTGGCTTGCAATTGAAGATCAAATTGGTGACCAATTGATTAAGGCTCATCCTAGTTGACTCAATTTGTAAGTGGTTAATATGGCTTGGGCCAATTGAACGTTTCAACATAAGAAACCCTTTTCAATTATGATATTTGTATCAACTTTCATGTCCATGCGGTTTGGACCCAATTGGGTTCACACCCGTTTAAGCCCAAACGAGTGCACACTCGTTTAGACTCAAACGAGTCCATACTCATTTAGACCCAAACGAGTGCACACTCGTTTAAGCCCAAACGGGTTCACACACTCATTTAGGTCTAAACGGGTTGACACTCGTTTAGGTCCAAACGGGTTCACACTCGTTTGGACTCAAACGGGTCCACACTCGTTTGGACTCAAATGGGTTCACACCCGTTTGGAGGTCAAGAGTGTACACACTCGTTTGGAGGCCAAGTGGGTCCATACCCGTTTAAGGAACAAATGGGTTGAAGGTTGAAGGTTCAACCCTAACCCAATTGAAGAATTTCAAGGATGATTATACTTAACCACTTGAAGGCCTACATGGTTCAATGATGATTTCATTTAATCCATAATGGTAACCTAAGTCATTAAAGGAACTAAGTGACTAATGATGTGAACCATGATGATGAGCAATGGGCAATTTACCAACATGCCCTTGAAAGGTTCAAATTGAGTGAAACCTTGTTCTAATCAAACCCTAATCACTCAATAGTGGTGATTTGGTTTATGTTAATCAAAGTGGACTTAACCCAACCTGATCTAGAGTGGTGTTATCACCATCTACTAGTATGAGGAGAGAGAAAGTATCTTAAGAGAAAGAAAGTACCCTTTTATGGTGGAATTCAAGTAAAGTACCTTCAATACACATGAATGTGCAGGATTAGGGTATGATCCACCTATGTGAGATCATGGAAACCCTAATTATGATAAATGATGAATCTTAACCTAAATCTGAGAGCATCAATGATGATGTTCCTCATACATGATGATGTTATGAGTTCAATTCACCATAATGTGAATAGTAAACCCTAATTCTAGGGTGATGACATGTAATGGGGATAAGTAAACCCTAATTGATGAGAATCAGGGAACTTAGCTCTTATGGCAAGAGTGGAAGGTATAATTCTTGAATTGAATTACTTTTATCAGTTTAATTAACCATGCAGGTTCTTATATGAGGATGATCATATCCAGGTATGGATGATGATGTTACATTCATTGAAAGCATGTTGTTAGCTTTATGAATAGTAAAATATCTTGATGCCTTGTCGTGGA
The DNA here is from genome assembly GCA_963693085.1 of Alisma plantago-aquatica. Taxonomy (NCBI): domain Eukaryota; kingdom Viridiplantae; phylum Streptophyta; class Magnoliopsida; order Alismatales; family Alismataceae; genus Alisma; species Alisma plantago-aquatica. The sequence goes on along the minus strand of OY856412.1, from coordinate 1,347,294,055 downwards.
ATTAATGAGTTTAATGGGCTGTGAGAGCCATAAATACCATCAAGGTCATGCTTTAGAGATGACTTGTGATGAGGATGTTGAGAAATGATAATTGATGTGAGTTAGACTTGTTACATTTAGTATTCTCCCTTCATAGCTGCTATGCTAATGTTATTGTTTGAAGAACAATGTATGATTTTAAAATAATATTGAATGTACCTAACTAATCAAGTATAACCATACCATGTAGAGCCCTGATCATAGATCCATCATTGTCAGAGATCAAATGATGGTGAAACAGATTTTCCTAAGGGAACTCCTGGATCACATACTTTTGAGTATGTGGGGTATATGGATGTGTAGAACCTTACATCCTAGTGTAGGTATTTGATGTAGATGTGTAATCCGTCAATCCTTCACTATAAATCCATACCACATCAGTGGAAGGTAAACATGAAATCTCCTCATGACGAAGAAAACACAGATACTGTATTAGTGGAAGGTAAACACGAAATCTCCTGATGACGAAGAGAGTACAGAACGCCACTATAACTCTAGAATAGCTAAGTACCAGATTACCCTGGTAAGCTATATAGTAGAGACACAAGATGTCCTGCAAGTAATCCCCTTACTGACTGAGGAAGGTGAAGGTCATGAGAATCTAGCTCTTTCAATGACCTAGTATGATACCGAGGCACGTAACAGTGATCGGTTGGAGTATGAGTGGTATACCTCATCTCCACAGGGCATAATATTAATGTTTGAAAAACATAATCTACAGCGTAGTATACCTGTTAGAGGTAACTATGAGCTAATTGTTTGATGTTACACTGTATAGTGCTTATGATCTTCATGTTTCATAAATGTTGAACTCTTGATTACTACCAAAACTGTTGTTGTTTACTTCAAAGCTTTTAATTGCCTATGTTGTTCTTGATATGTTATAATAAAGCTTCTGGCGGAGAGTTATAACTCTCGCTGGGACAATTATTTAAAATTGTCTCACCCCGTAGACTTCAACTTTTTAGGTGGTCGCCAAGGACGAAGGGACCAATCTCCAGGTGACCAGTATCAGCAGCAGCAGTACCCAGAGCAGCAGTAAATCTCAGGTGGAGATTCAGACTGTTGAGTTATATAGATATATAGTCAGTCCTATGCGTCCTCTGTACTCTCAGGTCCTTGGGGTTATGGTCTGAGTTTTGATTCGTCCCTTGAGATTTTGTAGCATGCTGTGTTTAATTACTCAAGAAGTAATTAATAGAGATGTAAACAGTTTATCTTGAATCTATGAAAGGAGTTTTTATGGTTTCAATATCTTATCTCAAAAAGTTTTAATTTCTGCTGATTTTTTGTATTCCGCTGCTAAACGAATCGCTTCCTCTATGTTTACTTCGAAGTTTATGTGTTTATCTCGGACTTTGGAGATCAAAGCCAACAATTAGTGGTATCAGAGCTCTAGGTTTGCTGAGTCTACAGAGACATAGGACTTAGGATGTCGAGTCTATCCTTAGTGTTCCTTACTTATCTAATAGAACCTTCTGCTCCTCAGAAGAAGAAGATATATAAGGATGTCTGAGCCACATGAAGAGTACGTGGCGGAAAGTAGCGTTGCTGCACCACAGGGAGGTGCAAGGCACCTAGAAATGGAGCAACCCTTACCTGAGCAACCCAGGGAGCCACCCCAGTTTGACCCAGCTGAGATAGAAAACCCAGCTGTCCATGCCTTATTTGATAAGTTTCTGACAGCCATAACACACATAGCAGATAGGGTGCCACCATCTGCACCTAGGGTACCAGCCCATCAGGAAGGTTATGGAGCTGGCAAGACTTTTGAGAGACTTCGCCGGGTGGGAGCCATAGACTATGCTGGTACATCTGACCCAGCATATGCTGATCTATGGTTGACAGAGCTGGAAAAGGCTTTCAGGATCCTTGATATTCCTGAAGCTGAAAAGGTAAAACATGTGGTATACCTCCTAAAAGGGAGTGCTGGTAATTGGTGGATGATAGAGGAGGATAAGAGAACAGGCGAAGAAATAGGATGGGAGGTTTTCCGATGAGAATTCATCAATAGATACTTCCCTAAGACGTATCTAGATGAGAAGATCTTTCAATTTGAGAATATCACACAAGGACACATGAACGTTAGTGAGTATGAAGCTAAGTTCATGGAGTTACTACGGTTTTGTCCACAAATGGCAGTTACCGATGAAGAAAGAATTCGACGTTTTGAAAAGGGTTTGAAATCTGAACTAGCCACTCCTGTGTCTGCTCTAGAGAATAGAGAAAGGTTTGCCACCTTTGTGGAGTCAGTAAAAAGGATAGAGAGGTCAGAAATCATGAAACAACAGACAAGTAGTAAGAAGATGTACACCCAGCATCAAGAACAAGGGCCTGAAAGTTTTAAGAAACCAAGATTTTCTACACCATCATCTTTGTCAGGATTTCCTACCCAGACACAATGGGTGTCAAGTGGAAGTAGGGATCATAGTAGTATTCCAAGAGGACCCTCCGACATAGCATCAGCATCGGTAACTGGATCGTATAGACACTTTGCACCCAGGATCTGTTACCTATGTAGACAGCCAGGACACCTGGCAAGGGATTGTCCAGACAGGAATACAATAATGACTCAGCCCCAAGGACAGAGTCTGCAAGGCTCACAAGGGAGGTTCTATAATAATAGAGGACGTGGACAAACGTCCCATGCAGGTCAGATGAAATAAGTTTTGTTTTAATATTACATATCAGGATTCTATGTGTTAAAAATATGTAATTTTGCTGCTTCTGAATTCCTTGACTAGATCCTGGAAGAACACAAGGGAGATAAGAACTTGTATCTTACTCAGTATTCTTTAAAACAATTTATAATCTCCCTTAACTGTGCATGAAAAGGATGAAATATAGATGTGATACATGAAGAATAATCTAGTATGGTAAAATCTGTGTGTATAATGATATGAAGAACGAGGAATATGTTGATAAGTAAAATACATACTACCTAATCTCAATACTTATATACCCTGGCCAGGTATATAGTTATTATAGATAAGGCAAGTATGAAACTCCTAGATTGTTATCTTTTGATTACTCTGATCAGGTAAATATTCTATAACAATCTAGAGGGTATAAGGAAAAATTAAATAAGAAAAGCTCAGTGAATACTTAGTGAATATGCTTAGTGAACATACTCAATGAATACTTAGTGAATATGCTCAGTGAATATACTCAGTGAATACTTAGTGAATATACTCAGTGAATACTTAGTGAATATGCTTAGTGAATATACTCAGTGAATACTTAGTGAATATGCTTAGTGAATATACTCAGTGAATACTTAGTGAATATGCTCAGTGAATATACTCAGTGAATACTTAGTGAATATACTCAGTGAATACTTAGTGAATATGCTTAGTGAACATACTCAGTGAATACTTAGTGAATATGCTCAGTGAATATACTCAGTGAATACTTAGTGAATATACTCAATGAATACTTAGTGAATATGCTTAGTGAATATACTCAGTGAATACTTAGTGAATATGCTTAGTGAATATACTCAGTGAATACTTAGTGAATATGCTCAGTGAATATACTCAGTGAATACTTAGTGAATATACTCAGTGAATACTTAGTGAATATGCTTAGTGAATATACTCAGTGAATACTTAGTGAATATGCTCAGTGAATATACTCAGTGAATACTTAGTGAATATACTCAGTGAATACTTAGTGAATATGCTTAGTGAATATACTCAGTGAATACTTAGTGAATATGCTTAGTGAATATACTCAGTGAATACTTAGTGAATATGCTCAGTGAATATACTCAGTGAATACTTAGTGAATATACTCAGTGAATACTTAGTGAATATGCTTAGTGAATATACTCAGTGAATACTTAGTGAATATACTCAGTGAATACTTAGTGAATATGCTTAGTGAATATACTCAGTGAATACTTAACGAATATGCTTAGTGAATATACTCAGTGAATAGTTAAGTGAATATGCTCAGTGAATATACTCAGTGAATACTTAGAGAGTATACTCAGTGAATACTTAGTGAATATGCTCAGTGAATATACTCAGTGAATACTTAGTGAATTTCCTCAGTGAATACTTAGTGAACAAACTTCGTGAATATACTTGGTGAACTTCCTCAGTAACTACTTAGTAAGCATACTCAATGAACTCCTTCAATGAAGCCTTTGAGACAATATACTGAGTAAAATATATGTGTTAAGGTATGTATGTTCCTCTGATGGTAAGCATTCTTGAGTAATATTGGAAGAATGTTCTTTTATGCTTTTTCCTTTCAAAAAGTATGGACACCTTTTGTTAGGGGTGTATGCTTTACACAAGATAAATAGTGATAAGAAGTAATTAACAAAAGGGACTTTATACGAATTACAAACCCATAATATCATCATAATGATCAATCTGTTCTTCCTTTCCCTGGGATTTCAAGGACGAAATCCTTGTTAGGGGTTTATAATTTGTAACATCCCTGACCTGGGTTATGAACTAACCCTAGGTGTTTTGCCTAAATATGTAATTAAATCCTTGTGATTATCTTTGGGCATGTAATTAAGTTCCTAAGGAACATACATTTCCTTTTCTGTCCCTTTTAAACAATATTGAAATGATTGTTTTGTAATACAAGGATCTATGTGCAAATTACCCAGTTAAGGGGTTAACTTGCAAATTGCACATGTTAAGATGTTCCTTTGATGATATGGCATCATATGAGTGAATATGATGAAGTAAGAGGGATTTCCCAAGCTTGAGCACCAAGGTGCAGCTGTGGAAGCAATCCCTGTGCTTGAAACCCTAAATTAGAGTAAAGTGCAATTTACCCAATTTGAGGGGTGAAACTTGTAAAATACACCATCTAGAACATCTTTTATGACTCTTGTCATCATTTAGAGAAGAAATGATGAAGAGGTCACTTCTTTTGAATAATCATATAATGAAGAACACCTTTGTGATTGAATAATCAAGGTGTAAGTATAGTAGCCCTTTTATGTGTGTACTTTAGTGATGGGTTGATCTTCTTTGCGTTCATTCCTTGACCTTAGAAGGATTTTGTCCTTAGAAATAAGAGGAAGGGACGAGCAAAGAAGAAAATAAGGACTTAGATGAGAAATGAGGAAAACATATGTTATTATGTTGAAGTTTCACCTAAGTATATATGCTACTTTCCTCACTTAGCAAGGAAACGATCCTTTTCATTTATTCACTTTTCCCCTTTCTCAAAACCGACCAAGGCTAAGCTCTGGAGCAGAAAAGGATGACCAGGGGTCCTAGATAAGTTTGGATCATCCCTTTTTGCTTGAATTCATGGAGGAAACTCGATTTCAAGGTTGAATTCATGGCTAGCTCACTTAGCTTTATCTTTCTAGCCATTCCTTTTCAACTCTCCTTGGAGAATATACCTTGGCCGACCATTGGAGCTCAAAGATGCCATTAAATTCTTGGATCTTGAAAGCTTGGAGCTCAAGGAACAATATTTAGGCTGGTTTTATAACTCTAAACCTTATGCTTTGATTATACATCTCTTTCTATGCATATAGTTGTTAGTTCTTCTTCTTCCCCATCTTTCCTTGCATCCTTGCTAGCAAAACCGCAAAGAACTGCTGCTGTTCTTGAGCTAGAAGATGAGGGCGTTATTTCCTATGCTTATCCACGATTTTCTACTTTATCAAACGACCTCCACCCATTGCCCATGCGGTTTGCACAACCATTTGGTGGGCAAACGGTTTCAGGGTCGCATAGAGGCAAACGATCTTAAAAGACCATTTGGTCCAGTTGACCAAGCGATGACTGTATGAGAATCTTGTTTCCAATTATGTAAAATAATCACCCACCATATTTGAGGGATTAACTCCAAAGGAATCGTGAGATATAGGCTAACCAATTAGCAAGTCTAATTGATTTAAGTCCTGATTTGCAACATGTTTACTTGGACCTTTTTGGGAAAACGGGTTCCAACCCATTTGAAGGAGTTGACCAAGCGTTGACCGTTTGGGATTACTGTTCCTAATGACATTGGTTAATGACTCACCAAATTTGATGGATTAATTCCAAACGAGTCATGAGTTGAAGGCCAATCAACTAAGCAATCGATTTGAATTAAGTGTTGATTCACCAAATTAAATAACTTGAACTTTTTCCCAAACGGGTCCCAACCCGTTTGAGGGTGTTGACCAAGCATTGACCGTTTGGGATTCCTGTTCATAATATATTGAATTTCATTTCTACCAATAATCCTCATCTAATTCCTAACCAATTAAGAGTTTAAGGTTTTTCAACACCTTAACCCTAATCGGGTTGAATGTGCTGACTTGAAGAGTAGTTTGTGTTGAGTTTTGGGTTGAAGGACCCAAACGGGTTCCAAACCATTTGGGGGTCCTTCCAAACGATCCCACACTCGTTTAGTGACACTCCATGATCATTTGGAGGTCTAGAGTTAAAGGAATTTGATGAATTGAGGGTCGAATCACAAGATGTTGATAATTGATGAAAAGTGCTGATTTGTAGTCTTTCGGGTTCAACCCTTATCAAATTAACTTAGTTTTTGGTCAAACTTTGGGAAAACGGTCTCACGGTCGTTTGGAGTTCATCCAAACGATCTCAAGACCGTTTGGGCCAAGTTTGGGCCCAATTGGAGTGCAATTGATAGGTTCAACCTTGTTTTGATTCACATTGTTGATAATTGATAAGTGATCGATTGGAAACCCTAATTGAATTAGATTTAACCCTAATTGGCTTGCAATTGAAGATCAAATTGGTGACCAATTGATTAAGGCTCATCCTTGTTGACTCAATTTGTAAGTGTTTAATATGGCTTGGGCCAATTGAACGTTTCAACATAAGAAACCCTTTTCAATTATGATATTTGTATCAACTTTCATGTCCATGCGGTTTGGACCCAATTGGGTTCACACCCGTTTAAGCCCAAATGAGTGCACACTCGTTTAGACTCAAACGAGTCCATACTCATTTAGACCCAAATGAGTGCACACTCGTTTAAGCCCAAACGGGTTCACACACTCATTTAGGTCTAAACGGGTTGACACTCGTTTAGGTCCAAACAGGTTCACACTCGTTTGGACTCAAACGGGTCCACACTCGTTTGGACTCAAATGGGTTCACACCCGTTTGGAGGTCAAGAGTGTACACAGTCGTTTGGAGGCCAAGTGGGTCCATACCCGTTTAAGGAACAAATGGGTTGAAGGTTGAAGGTTCAACCCTAACCCAATTGAAGAATTTCAAGGATGATTATACTTAACCACTTGAAGGCCTAAATGGTTCAATGATGATTTCATTTAATCCATAATGGTAACCTAAGTCATTAAAGGAACTAAGTGACTAATGATGTGAACCATGATGATGATCAATGGGCAATTTACCAACATGCCCTTCAAAGGTTCAAATTGAGTGAAACCTTGTTCTAATCAAACCCTAATCACTCAATAGTGGTGATTTGGTTTATGTTAATCAAAGTGGACTTAACCCAACCTGATCTAGAGTGGTGTTATCACCATCTACTAGTATGAGGAGAGAGAAAGTATCTTAAGAGAAAGAAAGTACCCTTTTATGGTGGAAATTCAAGTAAAGTACCTTCAATACACATGAATGTGCAGGATTAGGGTATGATCCACCTATGTGAGATCATGGAAACCCTAATTATGATAAATGATGAATCTTAACCTAAATCTGAGAGCATCAATGATGATGTTCCTCATACATGATGATGTTATGAGTTCAATTCACCATAATGTGAATAGTAAACCCTAATTCTAGGGTGATGACATGTAATGGGGATAAGTAAACCCTAATTGATGAGAATCAGGGCTTAGCTCTTATGGCAAGAGTGGAAGGTATAATTCTTGAATTGAATTACTTTTATCAGTTGAATTAACCATGCAGGTTCTTATATGAGGATGATCATATCCAAGTATGGATGATAATGTTACATTCATTGAAAGCATGTTGTTAGCTTGATGAATAGTAAAATATCTTGATGCCTTGTTAGTGGCATTTATGAGTTTAATGGGCTGTGAGAGCCATAAATACCATCAAGGTCATGCTTTAGAGATGACTTGTGATGAGGATGTTGAGAAATGATAATTGATGTGAGTTAGACTTGTTACATTTAGTATTCTCCCTTCATAGCTTCTATGCTAATGTTATTGTTTGAAGTACCTAACTAATCAAGTATAACCATACCATGTAGAGCCCTGATCATAGATCCATCATTGTTAGAGATCAAATGATGGTGAAACAGATTTTCCTAAGGGAACTCCTGGATCACATACTTTTGAGTATGTGGGGTATATGGATGTGTAGAACCTTACATCCTAGTGTAGGTATTTGATGTAGATGTGTAATTCGTCAATCCTTCACTATAAATCAATACCGCATCAGTGGAAGGTAAACATGAAATCTCCTGCTGGTGAAGAAAACACAGATACCGTATTAGTGGAAGGTAAACACGAAATCTCCTGATGACGAAGAGAGTACAGAACGCCACTGTAACTCTAGAATAGCGAAGTACCAGATTACCCTGGTAAGGTATATAGTAGAGACACAAGATGTCCTGCAAGTAATCCCCTTACTGACTGAGGAAGGTGAAGGTCATGAGAATATGGCTCTTTCAATGACCTAGTATGATACCGAGGCACGTAACAGTGATCAGTTGGAGTATGAGTGGTATACCTCATCTCCGCAGGGCATAATATTAATGTTTGAAAAATATAATCTACAGCGTAGTATACCTGTTAGAGGTAACTATGAGCTAATTGTTTGATGTTACACTGTATAGTGCATATGATCTTCATGTTTCATAAATGTTGAACTCTTGAATACTACCAAAACTGTTGTTGTTTACTTCAAAGCTTTTAATTGCCTATGTTGTTCTTGATATGTTATAATAAAGCTTCTGGCGGAGAGTTATAACTCTCACTGGGACAATTATTTAAAATTGTCTCACCCTGTAGACTTCAACTTTTTAGGTGGTCGCCAAGGACGAAGGGACCAATCTCCAGGTGACCAGTATCAGCAGCAGTAGTAAATCTCAGGTGGAGATTCAGACTGCTGAGTTATATAGATAGATAGTCAGTCCTATGCGTCCTCTGTACTCTTAGGTCCTTGGGGTTATGGTCTGAGTTTTGATTTGTCCCTTGAGATTTTGTAGCATGCTGTGTTTAATTACTCAAGAAGTAATTAACAGAGATGTAAACAGTTTATCTTAAATCTATGAAAGGAGTTTTTATGGTTTCAATATCTTGTCTCCAAAAGTTTTAATTTCTACTGATTTTTGGTATTCCGCTACTAAACGAATCGCTTCCGCTATGTTTACTTCGAAGTTTATGTGTTTATCTCGGACTTTGGAGATCAGAGCCAACACAAAGAGAGGTGCCTAGTCACACATCAGTGCTACCCAAGTGAAATAGAAAGTTGGAGAACAACTTTCAATCCTACAATCCGTGAATGGTGTTACAGTGAATGTATAATTCCTTTGTCACTGATATCCCGAATGAACTCAAGGCATGGAACACTCATCCTGTCAACGTTCATTCACTTTCTTGATCTTAGAGTAGATTGGAGGACATATGTATAACATCAATATCACATACTAATTCACACATGCATGTGCACTCCTATCTCAATCCTACTCATCAAGCGACCATGGATATCAAACTCCCTCAGGAGGGACAAATCCCATATCTATCACTCACCCCTCAAAAGCCCCATGTGTCAAAGCCACCCAATCATCAAATTTATAACAACCCATGTTTCAGAATGCATTTGATAATGTCAAAGTGTACCCAACGACATGTGTTGAGTGTAGTGATTTTAGGTCTAAGAATCACACTCACCACCATCACTGTGAGAACTGACTGTGACTACCATGTCATGGTTCCATGTGTCAAACTCATGGTGGGTCTGTCCAGTAAACTTGTTCTCTAACAAGTACCTATGTGTTTGGTTTGATATCTCCATATCATGACTAATGAGATTCTGTCATCAACCAACACCACAATCTAGTCTTGTGTGTCATTGTTGTCTATCTACCTTCCACAATGACATTAGACTAGGGACATAATAAGAATGTACAAACTCTTAGCATCCATATGATCTCATCGTTCAGGTCCTCAACCTAAAAGCATACGTCATTGAGTACTGTCATTCTCTAGACATTCAATCTATTCTATCATTATCTCGTTTGACTGAACCAGAAAGAATTGGAAGCTTGCCTTTGATGTTTATCAAATCAATCTTAATGTATCCCACCAATCATCCCATGATTGGCTCTCAGGGCATATATACCAATAGACTCCCACTTGCACTGCGAGACAATCACCCTTGAATCATATTCATATTGATCTTCAAACAAGTCTCACATGTTACTGTGCTCTAGTACTGACATAGTGAGTTATGGTAACACCTTACCAAAGTCGGTATTAACTGCATGTCTCTCATCTCTTCGCTGTACGTCACACGTATGAGATGGAGTTTCTGTAATATGTGACCTAGTATTCCTTTGCTAACCTTTAGCCACATTGCATGACCAAGCACTCCTAACTTGTCATCAATGACCAGAATATCTATAAGTTCATCTCTATGAACTCCTAGATCCATATAGTATCCATCGTTGTTCTCTAACACATGGAAACTTGGCTTTTCCTTTTAAACGACTTTATTAGAACATTTCCATTAATAAACATTTACTTTTATATATATCTCATATATATATTGTGATTAATTTGTTTTTGTCCTTTTCGGAAGTTCACATCAATGTAACTCTTTAGAGTGAACCCTTCCTTATTTCCATAGAACTAGAACTTCTCAAGTACTTATCAGGTTCTTATGGTATTCCAGTAACTCTTACTGGAACTAGACAATCATCCACTCGTCATGTCTCACATATGAGTTATCAGGATGAGCACATCATATTGTCATGTCCTACATACAAGATGATGAATGCATTCTGTTCTTGCTATGTCCTATTCATGCAAGATAATGGAATGATTACATACATGATATATCCATATCTATTCTTAGTGTTCCCATTCTTCATAAGAATTGGACACTTGATCTTGGGATACCAACTCCATTTAACATGGACAAGTTTTCTCCCACTGAATTTATGCACACTGAACCCTTCAATATAGATTGCCAATGTATGCTATCTCTTTTCAGGTCAAGAGTTTTTTGAGAACTATCTATAGATCTCTATTCCTATCATAAAGGAAATGTCTCTATCTTCCTTAAAGATAATTTCCACTTTGGATTTCCATTCTAGAACATTTCCATTTCACATCAATACGTGGAATGTGAATACACTCCCACTAAATCACATATCCCTTTTTTATCTATGTCATATCAGTCAAACCCTTTGACTATATTATCAAAATAAAGATCACAGTTCTGAGTTGCTTGTACTCAATCAATCACATTGATTAGCCCATTGTAACTTATAGACTTCATTTGCATTAATGGATTCATAAACCTTATAGGTTGTGTCACGTACACATCCTTGTTTTATTCCTCATAGGAATGCAATTTTAGTATTCATATGCCAAATCTCTTAGTCATTAAGTTGCAATTAACAAGCATCATCCTTCTCAAAATGTTATTCATGTGTCTTAACACTTAAGACTCATTCACACTTATGTATTTTATCCCAATGGGTGCTACCATCAAGGTCATACCTTATGGTTCACATGGAAGTCATTGAGGATGTAATGGTCATAAACCATAACTAAAAATATGGTTCCTCATATTCATCTAGATAGTTGACTCATCACATGACCAACTCATCACATAGATAATTGAGGTGTATCTATCAAGGATATAAGAACTCACAACTCCTTGTGATTCTTAATGTCCTTTATAAGTGTAGGGTATTCTTTATTTAAGAAGAATTTAGTTATTTGATAATCATCCTCTAACTCCTTAGAGTATGACTCCTTTTGATTTAGACATCAACATGCCTTAATCATGAGCTCACTATGATACACTATCATAATCACTCATAAGGTTCTCAAACATTTGGTCCAAGTATTTCATTCATTGGTCTCATCAAGAATTAACACTTTACCAAATTCGTACTTCATCTATGATATTCTTGAACACTTCAAGATATTCATATTTGGTATTTCTCTAAACACCATTTGAAGTATTAGCATTTGCTCCAATAGGTATGTAAATACATCACATGTATTATACCTAATAGGATAATCATTCTCCCACTACCATTAGTGAAGATTGATTTATCATTTTCAAGAGATTCATGTCTCTTACTGGTTTTCTAACCAAAAGATTCTAGACTTATCCATCATATGGAAATTAGAAATGATTTATGCTAATTTGATTGTTTGAATTATCAATAACTTTCAGGAATCATTTTATCTTGTGCATACCAAGTACCACAAGATAAACAAGGCATTGCCATAAAGATCATATCTTTTGGATTTGAAACATCAACTTTATTAATTGCTATCATTGTCATACAATATGCAAAAATAATGTGTTTCTATCTATTGGAAAATATGAAATAGCAGTTCATAACTCTATTACATGCCTTTAAGGCTGAAAATAAACTAAAGTACTCATATCTATGGCGGCAACACTTGCCCCATTTATTGAGTGCTTTACATTTTATATCTTGGTATCATATACCTCAAAAATGTTACACGTTTATTTTATGACACCTTCAAGTGGAGACGTATGTCGCCTCCTTCTTCTTCAGTTCTTCTAGTTAGAGAGGACAATTTCTTTTCCAATGTCCTGGCTTTTGACAATGGTGGCAATTGCTTCTCTTGGTCACGCCTCTCTTTGCCTTGACAGTTGAAGATGCCTTGGGCTCCTGGATAGCATCATAACGCTTCTTAGCTTTGCCCTTGCCCTTGCGCTTGGACTTGCCTTTCTTTCTACTGATCATCATCACAGACTTAGGCTTGTCCTTCTTCATCTGTGTCTCGTCTGTCCTCAACATGCCCAACAACTCTGTCAAAGTCTTGTCGAAGTTGTTCATGTTGTAGTTCATCACAAACTGACTGTAAGATTCTGGCAATGATTGCAGTATCATGTCAGTAGCCAACTCTTGGCTCAGGGGAAATCCCAGTCTCGTCAGGTTCTCCACATACCCAATCATCTTGAGCGTGTGAGAACCAACTAGATCTCCTTCTGTCATGACACACTTGAACAACGCCCTAGAGACATCATATCTCTCTTGTCGTGCTTGATCTTCATACATGTTCTTGAGATGCTGAATCATCTCAATGACACCCATGTTCTCATGTTGTCTCTGCAACTCGTGGTTCATGGAGCATAACATCAAGCACTTTGCATCAATGGCATCATCAGAATGCTTCTTGTAAACATCCCTTTCTGCCTTTGGTGCGGTAGGAGCATGTTCCTCTGGAACTGGAGTATCCAGGACATAGAGCTTTCTCTCTTGAGTGAGAACAATTCTCAATGTCCTAAACCAGTCGTGGAAGCTAGTCCCATTCAGCATGTCCTTCTCAAGGACCAATCACAATGAAAAGTGATTGTTTTTGTTGTCATTTGTACTACAAAAGGAAATATATGCAATTTAGTCCAAAATTCAATTTTGACTTATTTGATTGATTTAAACGTTTGACGATATAATTAGGACTTTAATTAATTATCGCTCTCACTATTTTGTTCAAATTGATAGCCCTCACCATCAATTCGGAAGATTGCAGCGTACAATCTTCTAGTGGGTCAAGATCCTAACAATCTGAGTCATGGACTAGCTAGGGTTGTCACCCACAACTTAGATCTTCCAGGTAGGCAACTCTTGCCAATTGCATCATATGCAACTCTTGAAAGATATCATGTGCAACTCTTTTCCATGATTACCTCCCTACCTCAAGGTGCTAGATCCTATCTAGGTCACCTTATTAAGTCTAACCCAAAGACAACACGATGAATATGCACCCTGCTAGGGCAGACCCACATATCCATCCTTCACGCTTCCACAAGATAGACGGTGCACCACACTAGGGCATGCCCACACTTGGCCAATCAAGCTTTTCATGTGTGTCACATTTGGAAGGCATCTAAAACTTTAATATTTAATGAGGGATTTTGTTTTATAGGTACATAAACATATCCAATCACCACAATATATAGTACATATCATATGCATGCTATATCCCACAGAAAATATGTGAACCGATAAAAGTGATGATTATGGCCATCCTAATTTGATTCCTCGAGCCAAGAGGAATCATAGTCATCTAGGTCTACATCACATGTAACCTGTCCTTGATGAAGTTCTATAGCCGTCCGAGTTGATCAACTCATCACATGAATGACCTTCTCACCTTGGCCAGTCGTCTGGGTGCCACCAGCTGATCGGTTGGCTCCTCCAACCAATCAGTTCGCCTGGTCATCGTGCATCTCCTCATGGCTTCCACCCGATCATCTCGCTCCATGAACTGGTCATCTGGATCACCAACCGATCGGTTCACGCCTTGAACCGATCGTCTCAGTTTTCGTCAGGTTGTCTGCCGTTCTTTGACATAACATGAAATAAAAATCTATCCTATTTTACATTTGAAAAAGGGAAACCCCAAATTACATTTGGGGGGAGCAAAGGTAGGAAAGAAATCTCGAGTTATCTCGAGTTACATCAGAAATAGGAGATAGGGAATCAGTGCACAGACTGAGATGCAAGCAACCACATACAACCAAGCACACATACATAGGGTTTATTAGCCATAACCACACTATACATCCACCACAAAACTCATTTAAGGGTGACGCGTATCGAGTGCATTTATATTACATATCATATATGAATATAGGGATTTGTTGATTTAGGATTAGACATGCATAAAGCCAATTTTAATCGCATCGTATGCAATAAATAAAGGCGACAAACCAAAATTGATCACATTGATAATCCTAAAGTATAGAGCAGTTGACGTGGCTCTGATACCACTGTTGGGTTTTAGGGGAGATAGAGAAGGCAGCGGAAACAAAAATTGTCTTCTCCCAAAACCCAGAACAAAGGAAACGTGTCAATGTCTATACAATAGGAAGGATGGTTTGTGGAGGCATACCTTGTCCCAAGAGTACAGGATTAAAAGATACAAATACATAATCTTTGCATAATTTGAAAAGATTTTTTGAAGTAACAAACAAGAAGTAAACAAGTTAAGTATTTAACAAAATGAGAGACTATGTTTTATGTCATTACACTCCAATTATACCATCATTTTGTGCCTTTAATGGACAACTTCCCATTGGAAGAGTCTATGAGCTTGCTCAAGATTAGCTAACCTTTCTATCAACTATCCGCCCTATCTTGATAACTCTAGGGCTCCCATCCTCAGGTCCGTATCCCAAAACTTCATGATGGTGCAGGAGGTTTGTATAATGGAGTTTTTATATTATGTTTGCAAGTTATAAAACACGGCATGAGGCAAACATTGAGTACGATACTAGAGTAATACATTAAATATTTGAGCAAGTAAAAAATAATATGTATGTATCACATTCCAAGCAAGAAAGCCAGTCATATAATTATTAAAATCCATACTCGATTCACAGATTTCATAGCTTAACTCATCCTTTACCATCTAGATCACAATCACACTAGATTAAGCATAAGATTGCATACATGCATTAGATTGTTATCATTAACCTTAATTAGATGCATTTTAGGATTTTGTCCAAGTTAGGTTCCAATTTTCATTTGGTCCATCCAATGATCTTGTATTGGTTTATAGGTCATCATGAAGGTGGCTGTAAGAGAGTGAAATCACCACTTTACTAAAAATTTGAAATATCAAATCTCCATTCCCAACTTACTCAAAAGGTCTATTGAAATAGGTGTTCAATTTTTGAATCTTTATTTATATGGTATATAAAAGACCATTGGAAAGCAGCAAAATAAAGAATAACTGACTATAATAAATTTCATAAAAGATTATATAAGAATACATCATTCTCCCTTTAGGGTTTACATCAAGATACACAAACATGATCTAGATAGAGGTAATTCTAAGTACTACAATATTTTCTCCAAAGCAACATCTCCATCAACCAAGTCCAAGCTAAAATCTAAGATCGACCTGTCTTATCCATCACCTTGCTCAGCACCTGGGTGGTTGGGAAGGCACCCACCAAAAGGGAAACGGAAGAAAAGTATGTTTCACAAAACTAGTCTAGGATAACAAGAAAAGTAAAGCATGTAAAAACAAGATAGGGTTCATCATATGATGAATATAACAAGAGTATGTAGCTACTTTCAAAAAATGATTGCCATAAACAAAATATAATAAAAGAATTGCATGCATGATTAATATTGACTACCTTAACTAAGTAGGGTTGAGGCACCTACTGGATCTTCAACCAAAAGGTGAGGGGAGAATAAGACATTCCCAGTCACCTACACACATTTTGTGTGTGGGGGAGAATAAGACGTTCCCCAGGGCAAATGAACACATGCCCTACTATGGGTAGTTGTACATAAGTACCACTACTATAGCTAGTTAGTCTAATAAAATCATCATGCTAGAAACAATGGCAACTAAAAGCATCATACAAATAGTACATGGAAGTGGGGTACCGAGACCCAATAATAATATTCCAAAACTTATTTATGAGGCAAGTATAGCAAAAGATTCAAAAAAAGAGGATTTAGATTTTTAATAAAGCCTCATTAGAGAAAAAGTAGGTTAAGGCACAATTATTCCCAACTTAACGTGTAAAGGTACATACCTTTAATATTGATTCCAATTATCAACTTGAACCACTTTAAGTGATTTCAAGTTCCACTTTTCCTATTTTCAATGTGTTAATATGTATTAGGTTTACTCGTGTATAATGGCAAGGAAATCCTAACTTTTATACTTTTCGAAAAAAACCTCGATTTTGACTCCAAACTATCACCATTGACTTAGTTAGGGTTTTCTAATTATGAAAACATGTACTTTTATATATTTTAGAGATATGGATTCTTAGGGGTATTTTTAATGATTTTTAATTAATTTAATCACTTCAAGAAAACTCTTTTTTGAAAACTCTTAATCAAGCATCAAAAATATTTTTAATGGATATAGGAGAATTTTTTGATTCCAAACATACATTACTTTTATTTTTTGACCAAGGAATTAATTTCTACGAATGATTTGATTTTGACCAATAGGAGAATTAGAAAATTCAGAATTAAATTACATGGTAGAGAGAGCATGTGAGAGAGGGGGTCGGGCCCGCTGCTTGGCCCAATCACTATGGGCCAAGTCAGTGGTCCGCCTCGCTAGCTACCTAGATTGGACTGGTCAATGCTGGGTCAATGGCCGGTCACAGCAAAATAAGAGGACCAGCGTGTCCACACACAGTCAAAGACGAACGAAGAGGGAATGAAGGGAAAAATGGAAATTTGAAAAAGGTTCTTCTTCCTCGCTTGAGCCCCGCCATGACCAGTGAGGGGATGGTCCGATTTTAAGAAAAACTACTACATGTGATGAAACCCAACGTTCAAATACTCAAAAGAAGGAGAAGGAGAAATCGAAGTCGATTGTACCTATGATTTCACCATAGACGCATAGAGGAGGGAGAAAGCACCACCACAAACTCAGTGGCTTCAGCCGCTTGGCAAGGGTCAAAACGGTGAGCTAAATAGCAATTGAAGGTTGTGTTGAGTTGCAAAGGTGATGGGGATGCTCAAGGTGTAGGTATTTATAGGCAAGGAGGCGTGGGTTAGGGTTTTGGAAAACGAGGTGAGAAGGAAGCTTCAGGAACTTTGGGGGTTTCTTGATTATTTGTCAAAACATGAAAATCTTGGGATGAACTGGTGCAGAATCATGGGAGGAGTCCAAAGAAATAAGAATTTCTCGATTTGGTTGAGTGTGGAAGGAGATATTGCAATTCAAAAAAT
Organism: Alisma plantago-aquatica; assembly: GCA_963693085.1. Classification (NCBI taxonomy): domain Eukaryota; kingdom Viridiplantae; phylum Streptophyta; class Magnoliopsida; order Alismatales; family Alismataceae; genus Alisma; species Alisma plantago-aquatica. Next base: position 1,347,276,148 of record OY856412.1, on the reverse strand, counting down.
GGGAATTTCATTTCCTGTTTCCTAACTCGGACCGAGGTAGGAGACAAGCTCCTGATCATCCGATGGATTCTCAGGCTCTCGTAGCCATTAGATCATGTGCGTAGGAGACCTATTAGGTACGTGACACATATTTTCTAGTTGTATTATAGTTTGAATAAAGTGATGTATATATTATTTAATGAATTTCTCTTTCTTCTTTTGAGGGCTCAAACAATTTCTAAATTTAATAAAAATTGACACCCTGACTGATTTGGAGGTGTAGAATCTGAATATGGGATTAGTTTTGCCTTTTGAGGACTTTTAGTGGGTTAAATGATTCAAAACTCATCTTCTCTTTGCTCCTTCATTTATGACTCTAAGATTACCCAAATATGATCAAATTTCACCCACTTGTCCCAATTAATGTCTTAGATACGATTTTGCAATTATTTGATCATATTTTTGCCATTTATTCAATTTGTTAAGAAAATGAAGGTTCTACACACTCTCTCCCCTACTTTTTTACATAATTCAAATTAGTTGAAAACTTGCTCAAAGGATATTTTTAATATGTAGATCACGAATCTAAGGTTAGTTTCCACTTTTGGAGTCATTTAATATTTTATTTAATATTGTGAGGAAAACTCATCTTTTCTTTTCTAAATAAAATAGATATATTTATAATTGTCCCAAAATTTTGAAACTTGGCCTCCATGCCAAACCATACCCAAGGAATATGAATCTCAACTTGTTTTTAAATAATTAATATTCCTTTTATGAATTTTAGTCCATTATCCAATATTTCCAATATTTCCAATATTTCTCATATTAATTACTTCCATATCACATTAACATGTTTAAAGCAACATTATTCATTCCTTTTTTCTCTTCCTTTCTCCATAAGGCTAAGGAATGATCTAGAACGATTATATTTTATTAATATGTTATATGAGTGGTAAATGTGCATATTAGACCCTTATTAAAATATTTACTGAGGTATTTGTTCATAAACCCCTTTATTGGGCATAAAAGGTGAACAAATGTCCATGAAACCACCATAATATCCACAAATTAAATTGAAAGTGAAGAAGGATAGAAAATGAAAGGAAAATATTGGGAAGAGGGCCAAAAGAAAAAATGTCCAAGACTTGGTATGTTACAACACTCCACCCCTTAAAGAGGATTTTGTCCCTGAAATCACTAGAAAAGAGGGAAGGGTGAGTGTGCAACATCAGATCACTAAACTTCACATTGTTCCTCCAACCAAAAACATCTACCAAAACTTTCACCAAACACCTCATCAACATCTATTTCACAAGCATGTTGACATAGGTCAGGTTCTCGAGGATCACCTAGGTTGCATTATTAAGATTATTTTTATGAGATTTATCATTATTAACATTTTTGGCTCATTAGCATTATATTTATTAGGATATCACATTATCATTATTATTATTTTAATTATTTCATGTCATGTTCACTTGGTTGCCATAAAGAATCATATTTCATTATTATGCTCAATTAGAGGTTACTCAATTATCTCAATATATTTGATCATTAATAATTTGGATTTACACTTCATTCTCATCATATTATCATTATATTAATTACAACAAATTATCTTGCATGTGATAGGACATTTTATTCAATTTGTTATTAAGTCTACAATTAATCCAAATTATGTCACATTGATTACTTGTATGTATATTAAACATTTTCACATTACCTTTCTTATTCAAATTAATGTCATCATTATTCATTTTCTCATATTTATTCACTTATTATTATTGATTATGCACATTTATGTGAATCCAATTACTTCTTATCCATATTGAAGTCATTATCTATATTTTAGCAAACAAGTTGGACATATTACATATTATTGAATTGATTCACATACCAAGTCATGATTACATGATTAATTAGGTGTGTACTAGGTAACAAGGTGATACCCATTTCATATTTATGACTTGAGTAATATGTGCTTAGGTGAATACATATCATTTATGTGCATCAAGGTACGTTATCTGATTATGACACCTAATGCCACTAATTTAACATGAATATCATTAAGGATGTATATGTTAAGGTTATATGATTACAACTTATGGTTTAGGTCAACATGACCATTATATTTTACTTACAACTTGTTAGCATATATTAAGTCACATATTCGATTACATTTATATTTTCATTATATCATTAGGATTTATCAATTCATGACATTATTAGCATAATGTGTATCCATAATTAGTATTAATATGTGAGTGACCCATATTATGTGCATTTGATATTCATTAGGGTTTGAACATATAAATTATTCCTCATATGTTCAAAAATATGAACAAGCATGTTCTGGTTACCACTATTACATGTTTGGTCAAGACCAAGGATCCAATAATACTAACCTCCTATTCATGGAGTTAGGTTTCTAAAGATAGAGTAGATAGATTTCAAGGTGTCATAGGGTTCCATATCCCTAAAGAGGATTTCATCCTAAAAATCTAACTGCCCAACATTATCAAACTAACTATACTCCACCCCTTAAAGGGTTTGACCTATCAAACCAAACTACACTAGGGTTAAAGGATAAGTCTACTACACCATGTACAAGATCTGTCACACTTCCGCTGTGCACTCTGATACCTCACTTAACCAAAATTCAAAGTCTAGGTTCTTAAGGATGTACTATTCAAACATGTGGTCTAGAGGGACATAAGGTAATTATATAGGATATCCATCCTCAAAAAAAAGTCACAACACCTGAAAAACTTAAGTCAACATTATAGGGTTCCCAATGATAACCAACAAAGATGGCTAATGTTACTATTGCCTAAAAGCAAACTATTTCAAACAATCCATATCATCTTAGGCTGGGATGGTATCATATGGATCTGGGAGTCCTCATAAACCAAGTAAATTACGTGGAGGAAAATATTTCCAGCCCCCAGAACCTGATCCTTTCTGGACACCTTTGCTACAACTTCATGCCCTAATAGTTGCCTAAAGGCAAACCTAAACAACATCAAGTTATGCATGTTTTAGTTATGAGTATTTTAGGGTTTAATTCATCAAGATTATAATGTGGAACTATAGGGTCTTAAATCAACCGTTCATCAACATTGATCAAATCTAGGGCAAACATGTCACCTAAAGGGGAACTATGTAAGATAGGGATTCTAATTAGGGAGAGAAAATTGAAATAGTCAGATTCTGACTACCATGGGCTCTGATACCATGCTGTAAAAGAGTGAAATCACCCCTTTACTAAACATTTGAAATATCAAACATCCATTCCCAACATACTCAAAACGTATGTTGAAACGAGTGTCAAATTTTCAAATCTTTATTTATATGGTATACAAAAGACCATTGGAATGTAGCATAATAAAGAATAACTGTAAATAATCAATTTCATAAAAGATTATACAAGAATACATCATTCTCCCTTTAGGGTTTACATCAAGATCTACAAACATGGTCTAGATAGAGGGAAGTCTAACTACTACAATCTTGTCTCCAAAGCAACATCTCCATCAACCAATTCCAAGCCAAAAGCTAAGATCTTCTTATCTTATCCATCACCTTGCTCAACACCTGGGTGGTTGGGAAGGCACCCAATAAAAAGGGAAAGGAAAGAAAAGTATGTGTCACAAAACTTAGTCTAGCATAACAAAAAAGTAAAGCATGTAAAAATAGGCTAGGGTTCATCATATGATGAAGAAAACAAGAGTACGAGGCTACTTTCAATAAATGCTTGCCATAAACAAAATATAATAAAGAATTGCATGCATGATTAATATTGACTACCTTAACTAAGTAGGGTTGAGGAACCTACCAGACCTTTAACCAAAAGGTGAGGGGAGAATAAGACATTCCCAGTCACCTACACACATTTTGTGTGTGGGGGAGAATAAGACGTTCCCCAGGGAAAATGAACACATACCCTACTATGGGTGGTTGTACATAAGTACCACTACTATAGCTAGTTAGTCTAATAAAATAATCATGCTAGAAACAATGGCAAGTAAAAAGAATCATATAAATAGTACATGGCAGTGGGGTACCAAGACCCAAGAATAATATTCCAAAACTAATTTTTGAGACAATTATAGCAGAAGATTCAACAATAGAGGAATTAGGGTTTAATAAAGCCTCATTAGAGAAAAAGTAGGTTAAGGCACAAATATTCCCAACTTAACGTGTAAAGGCACATACCTTTAATATTTATTCTAATTATCAACTTGCACCACTTTAATTGATTCCAAGTTCCACTTTTCCTATTTTCAATGTATTAACATATATTAGCGTTTACTCATTTTTTAAAGGCAAGGAAATCCTAAATTTTGGACTTTTTGAAAAAAACCTAGACTTTGACTCTAAAACTGTCACCATTGACTTAATTAGGTTTTTCTAATTAAGAAAACATATAATTTTATATATTTTAGAGATATGGACTCTTAGGGGTATTTTTAGTGATTTTTAATTAATTTAATCATTTCTAGAAAACACTTTTTCGAAAAACTCAGAATCAAGCATAAAAAATAATTTTTATGGATAGAGGAGAATTTTCTGATTCTAAAACATACCTTACTTTTATTTTTTGACCAATGAATTAATTTCTATGAATTATTTGATTCTGACCAATAGGAAATTAGAAAATTCAGAATCAGATTGCATGACAGAGAGAGCAGGTGAGAGAGGGGGTCAGGCCCACTACTTGGCCCAATCATCGTGGGCCAAGTTAGTGACCCACCTTGCTGGCTGCGTAGATGGAACCGGTCAAAGCCCCGTCAAGGTCCAATCAAAGCAAAAGAAGAGGACCAACGTGTCCTCACACGATAAGAGATGAATGAAGAGTGACTGAAGGGCAAAATGGTAATTCAGTAAAGGGGCTTCTTCCTTGCTCGAGCCGCTCCATGGCCGGTAAGGGGAAGGTTTAATTTTGGTAAAAACTGCTACACACGATGAAACCCAACGTTCAAATACTCAAAAGAAAGAGAATGAGAAACTGGAGTCGATGGTACCTATGATTTCAACAGAGACACAGAGAGGAGGGAGAAAGCACCGCCAAAAAACTTAGTGGCTTTGGCCGCTCGACGGGGGTCAAAAAGGTGTTGAAAATAGAAATGGAAGGTTGTGTTGAGTTGCAAAGGTGATGGGGATGCTCAGGGTGTAGGTATTTATAGGCAACGAGGTGTGTGTTAGGGTTTTAGAAAATGAGGTAAGAACAAAGCTTTAGGAACTTTGGGGGTTTCTTGAGTATTCATCAAAACACAAAAATCTTGGGATGAACTGGTGGAGAATCACGAGAGGATTCCAGAGAAACAAAAATTTCTCGATTTCTTTGAGTGTGGAAGGAGATATTGCAATTCAAAAACTCAGAAATTCCTTCCCTATTTCCTAACCCAAACCAAGGTAGGAGACAAGCTCCTAACCATCCAATGGTTTCCCAGGCTCTCTTAGCTATTGGATCACGTGCGTAGGAGACCTATTAAGCACGTGACACATATTTTCCAACTGTATTATAATTTGAATAAAGTGATGTATATATTATTTAATGAATTTCTCTTTCTTCTTTTTAGGCCTCAAACAATTTCCAAATTTAATAAAAATTGACACCCTGACTGACTTTGAGGTTTAAAATCCAAATATAGAATCAGTTGTTTCTTTTGAGGATTTTTAATGGGTTAAATAATTCAAAAATCATCTTCTCTTTCCACCTTCATTTATGACTCTAAGATTTTCCAAATATGATCAAATTTCACCCACTTGTCCCAATTAATGTCTTAGATATGATTTTGCCATTATTTGATCATGTTTGTGCCATTTGTTCAATTAGCTACCAAAATGAAGGTTGTACACTATTTCTTTCTCCTACCTTTTCACATTATCCAAATATCATCCAAATTAGTTGAAAATCTTCTCAAATGCTATTTTTAATATGTAGATCCCTAATATAAGGTTAGTTTCCACTTTTGAAGTCATTTAGTATTTTATTTAATATTGTGAGGAAAACTCATTTTTTCTTTTCAAAATAAAAGTGATATATTTATTATTGTCCCAAAATTATGAAACTTGGCCTCCAAGCCAAATCAAACCCAAGGAAAATGGATCTCAACTTATATTTAACCAATTATTCTTCCTTTTATGAATTTTAGTCCATTATCCAATAATTCCAATATTTCTCATATTAATTAATTCCATATCACATTAACATGTTTAAAGCAACATTATTCATTCATTTTTCTCTTCCTTGCTCCATAAGGCTAAGGAATGATCTAGAACGAATATATTTTATTAATATGTTACATGAGTGGTAAATTTTCATATTAGACCCTTATTAAAGTATTTACTGAGGTATTTGTGCATAAACCCCTTTATTAGGCATAAAAGGTGAACAAATGCCCACGAAACCACCATAATATCCACAAATTAAACATAAAGGCCAATAAGAATAGAAATGAAAGGAAAAGATTGGAAAGAGGGGCAAAATACAAAATGTCCAAGATTTGGTATGTTACAATGGGGTTTAGGATTCAAGTCATTTTGACATTTCATTCATTTTCCATGATCAATTCAAGGTTGAATCACTTACTTGCATTTTTGGGTCAAATACTCAAAATAGGGCAAGAAGGGCTATGGTTCATCAAGACAAGGAATCCAAGCACAAGGTATGATTGAGATCAGAAAGATACATAATAAGGAACACATTCCAAAGTTGGTGGATGTCCCCTAAGGTCTTGGCATCAAAATACCAACCTTGGGTAACAACATATCAATATACCCATAGTTATCACTATAGTTTACATATGCCACTAAGGTTCAACATGAGAGTAGTGAGAGACATTTACATCCAAGATATAATAAGGGAAAGAGTAATCCCTGATTTGAGAGAGGGGAACAAAGGGAAAGGATCAACATAAACATTAAGGTACAAAACAACAATTCGAGTTACGTAGGTCCCATAAGGCAAACTAGATTTCACACACCATCATAAAGCAAGACGGTTGATCATTGACAATAAGTTCACAACACATCATGACTATACTGATTAAAGGTTCTATAAGGGTTGAAAGCATCAAATGGGTCAATGACCTCATTTGTTCACAGTTCAACATGCATCATCATAAGGGAGTCACATTCAAGCATCTCAAGTCATATGGACAAGCACAACAATTAGAGAATCATGGGATGATATTAGTGTATGGAGGGTACTTAATATTGATTTTTGAATTAGGGTCAGTGTGGATGACCTAAAGATGCAATAGTTTAATTTTGATCAAGATTCATCATTAATTTCCAACAATAGGTCAAAACAAGCATTCAAATTACTCTTATGGAAAGAGGGGGAGTCATGGATTCCCTTATGTCCAAAGGCACTAGCAAGTTACTGATTTGAGGTTAACAAAGTAGATTGAGTACTAAAAATACAAGCTTTAAGTCATAATCATGTATTGAGTGTGGCCAAAATAGTCAAGATTACATGTTTAGAAAAAAAATAGGGGAAAAAGAAGCAGAATCAAAGTCTGAAACTTAGCTCATGTTGTAGATCTTTTTGAGACAATCAAATTGGTATATAATTTTGTTTATTTTGGTCTTAAAATTAGGGAGTTTTGGTTTTTGGAAAACTTGTATGGAAACCATATAGAAAGGGGGTTGAGAGAGTTACATGATATCATGGGAAGAATCTGGGTTGTTTGCCCAAGATCTAGTGGCAGAGACCTTTACACTTCATGCATGCCTAGTGGTGGGGACATGGTCATGTGCCAACCAGCCCCATCCTAACTGAGAGGGGAGCACATGGGGGTGTGAATAGGGGCTCACCATTGGATCCAAATATGATGAGTACTGCCTCATTTCCATCCTTGTGTTCAAGTTTAGCAAGTTGGGGTGGCAGCCCTTGACCGGTGGTTCGCTAGAGCTTTCCCTATCTCATGCATCTAAGAGTGGACGAGCCTAGGAAGAATCCATCCGTGCCCAAAGTTTGTTTGTGAGATTGATGGAAGCATCAGTAAGCGTTGAGGATGTGCAAGGGTGAGGAACCAAGTTTCCACAAAGCGGTGGCACCACCCGACCAATGGAAGAGGGAGGCGTGATGAAGGGGGCTCTAGAGCACCAACAACCATGAAAGGATGGGGTAAAATATGGGGGAGAGAAAATGACATGAAGTGAGTACTCAATTGGATGAAAGGGCAAGGTATGGGTGGTGTTGGTGTGGTTCGCACTGCCTTTGGTGCTCGGAAGTTCCACAACTGTTGCACTGTGTATGGACCGTAGAGACAAAACATGCACTGTTAGATCCCAACTACCCGATCCAACCGCCAACATGAGGGCTGTGTTAGGGTTAGTCTAGGGATGGGTGGCGGCTGGGCCGCATCTAATTAGGAACAATAAGGCTCAAAAACCACATACAACAAGAGGAAAAGAACCACACTTTGAAGGCTCATAACTTGGGCTATAGGACTCCAATTAAGGCAATTTTTGTACTATTAGATTCATGATTGAATCCTCTATATCATGATGTATATTGTAGATCATAAGTATCAAGTAAAAAAAATTCAAATTCATTTGCAAGATATTGACATATTAGTAAATGGTACACATTGCAATTTCTCAAATAAGAGCCACAATTCATGAAATTAGTCATCACGTGCTCAAATTGGGCCATTAACACACTCAAGTAACGTAATTGACACTAAATTGGGTGGGTTGGGTCTCTTTAATAGAGAGAAATATTATAATAGATGGACCAAAATTCCATGTTGTCACAGTATATATAAATCTAATTCATAGGGAGGAAGCCTTACAAAGAGAAGTTATCATGTTGGATCTAAAGGATTTGGAGACCTAGAAGAAATTTTGAAGTCATTGCTGAGGAGAAATAGGGATTTTGTTAAATGCTGACAACAAAAGAGAAGAAACATATTTTGGATGAGGCTCCTTGGATGATGGATGGTGTTGTTGTCATTGTTATATCTTAGAAGCCTATCTGATTGCCTTTTTCGCTCGTATTCATGTTAGCAACAATATTGATTAAGGTTGAGAATCCATGTTTTTCCTAGACCTTACATCATTTGGCTAGGGTTTCTAGCACAGTGGGGAGACCACTAGATTTTGATGATGTTGTGCTTTTGGCTGCCTATCTTTTTGAAGAAAATATATGTGTAGAACTTATGGTAGACATCATTCTTCCTAAAGTTGTGCTAATGGAGATTGATGGTAACCCTATTCTATTGAAGATCAAAATTATTGCTAAGTGATTGACATGCTCATGATGCAAGTTCTTTAAGCATATAATGAATTCATATCCTATGGTGAAATGCAAAGTAGAGCCTAATAATGATCTCCAAGTGAGGTTTGGTAAACAAACTTCAACTATTCGATGAAATGTCAAAGAGGCTCCAGAAAAGTCTTCTTAAATGTAGCCTACTAAAGTTGGAGAAGGGGTTTCTTCAGGTGTCTAGGTTAGCACATACCATGCGAGGTGGGTTCTCCTCCAACATCTTTCCAAGGTGGTGATGCTATAGCTCATTAAACCCAAGTCCAGGAGACTTTATGTGAGGACATTTCAAATGCAGGCAAGGCTAGTGTAGTCTTAGGGACTAATTTAAAAGTTATTCCTACATCCCAAATTCTACTCACTTCTATAACCTTACTGGATGAACTAGACATGGGTTGTGCCACCATGGTGATGAATGAAGGTAGTCTGAATTTAGAGTGGGAAATCAATCTATTTTTTATCAAGAAACTAATAAATCCTACTTTAATAATCATCTATTACAAAATTTTGGTCTCTTATTGGATTATCAATAGGGGAGGAAGATTTGTTATGATGTGATGATGGGGCTTGTACAATAAACTAACCAGTTTTGAACCAGATCTGTTAAAGAAATTCAAGCTAAGTGGAGACCCTAGACCAAGGAATAAAAAGAAAAGGACAAAGAAGAAGAAGCTTCTGATATTCCCAAGATTGAATTTCATAGATTCATTAACTCTATCTGAAATCAATGTTGGTATTCTCAAGCTAAGAAATGAAAGAGTCAGATCTCAACTGCCAAAGCAAATTACCATGCAACTTCTACCAAGGCACAAATAAAAAGCTGCCTATACATTTACCCATATATCATGTATATGTATGCATATAAGGTTTTTCATTTGTTCTTAGAGTCAGAAGAACTATCTATTCGAAAGCGAGTCTCAAAATTCAACTGCACGGGCAACCTCTCTTATATGTCAACATTTTTCCTATCAAATCTAACATGTCCTCCATTGCAATTAGTCTTTTGGGAACAAAAATCCATTTTTGGGTTTATTTCACTCTTTCAGGTCAGAAAAACCTATGCAAGACTCCATAGATATTTTAGCAAGCCAATCTATCACTTTATTTGCCTCACGAAATGCATTTTGGATCCTTTCAAGTGTGTCACGAGCTCATGCTTTCCTAAATTGAGGAAGTCAGCAACATAATTTGAGGGAGACATTCTAAGTAGTATCCTTACCAGCCCTTGATGTAGAACCAAAGAGGATTGTTTTTTGTCTATTAACAGTTCTACCCCCCGAGATAAGACCCATCATTCAATTACTCTTTTACCTGCAAATGCATTATAGGCGTTAGGTTTAGAAATGATGACATCCCCCAACATACCAAAATTTGTTGTAACCCTACTAGATGTAGGAGAAGGACGGGTACATAGAATAATTTTTTATTCAATTGAGGTGATATTCTTAGGCTAAGGATTGTTTTCTTTTCCTCTTGAGTTTTGGTGTTGTCCTTGGTTATTCCTTAGGCATATGTTGTTTGTGGTTTTGTTCGGGTTGCATTTCTAGTGGCTGACTCTGCAGCTATTTGTTTCTTGAGATTGTACTCCCTATGTGGAGGTAGATCTTAAGCTATCTGAGACTTTGTTTTTGTATGATTCTGGTCCTTTTATGGCCTAGGAATTTGATTCTATTAATGCTCTCAGGCTTCTAGACTGGAGGAGGCACACCTATGTACCCAAAGCTTTGTTTTAATAAAAGGAATGACGCTTGCTTGACCAATACAACTATATATATATATATATATATATATATATATATATATATATATATATATATATATATATATATATATATATATATATATATATATATATATATATCTGTGTGTGTGTGTGTATGTTGTTCACTTAGGTCAGACATATGTACTATGTATCGTGATCTACTTTAAAGAAAATATAAATCATTCTTGTACAATAATATCACATAAGAGTTCAACATAATGAGAATCTAAGGTCTTTTTATATTTGTAAGCCATTCATTGGGGGACTACAAAAGCAACACACATAAAATTTTCAAGTACATCAAGTTTATTAGCTCTGAATTCATGATGTATAAATAAACAAATGGGATAAACTTCACATCATTTTCCATGTACATTTCTTTTATTTCCTCTTGATTCATAAAAATTAACTTGTGTTAAGGTGTCATCAGTACATTCAAGTGTACCACAAATTATAGGTGCATATATAAAAACATACATCCATGTGTACACATACATTATACTTTAGATCTCTTTACTTACAAGATGCAATCCCTATAAGAGAAGACAACTAAACCCATGGAAAATTTCACAAAACAACATGATTCTAAAAGGCAAAACAAGGATTATACAAACTCCGATAATTCATACCCCACAAGTATTATGAATGTATTGAAAGGTACTCATTAATAATGAAAGATAAAGTGATTTGGAGAAGTTCATTGAAAAAATTAAGAACTCCATTATTTTGGTCAATATGCTATTCTTGAAAGAAGGTTTTGTGTATACAAAAAATAAATCTCTATAGACTAGTATTTGACTATAAGGAATTTAATTATGAACATGTACAAATGTTGGACTAAGATAATTTAAATTATAACAATATATGAATTGATTCAAGAAATCATACCTTCCGATTTAACTTTTAGGTATACTAAAAAATAATAAGGAAATAGGAGATTTATAAGAATTTGGGAGGAAAAGGCATTCCATTAAATAATGGGAATTGTACCAAATAAATGGTTAAAAAAATAAGCTTTGGTATATGAAAGATGTGCCTACAAGTTAGAGTTAGTAAAAGTATACATGAAGAAAAGGAAATATCAAAGAGAGACAAAGAATAATATAGAGGGTTCCCGAAATAGATTAATGCCCAACAATCCAATGTGTGCCATATGTTTATATGCTCTTGTAATGGATTTTACCAATTCAGTAATATCCTTTTGAGGGAGTTTTAGTACTTGGAATCAAGTTCTTAATCTTTGGAAACTCATTAATGTTATCAACCATAAGTGGGATATTGAGATTTGGATGGGAAATAACATGGTTGAACTACTTTCCCTTGAGACCAACTCTTACCATGCTTAAAAGAAAGGGAAGCAAACCCTAGGACTTGCATGAACCTTTCTCCCTCTCAACCATCCTCCTCATATCCCTAAAAATTCATCTAGTGTCTAAATAAGAGACCGCAGGAGCCCCAACCTTTAGGAGGAACTCAACCCTTGACCTCTGCAGACCATGAAGCCCTTGAAGGTGATCCCTATCACACAACCTTTCCCGTCAGTATGGGGAAGGTATGATGACCCTATCGAAAATGCTCATGATGCCTCCACCAATGACGTATAGTACCTCACTAGGATGAGGGGCATGCGGTAGACATGCAAGGTCAACTTCTCTCACATAGTTGGTGCTTGTCGGGGTACCAATAGCATGGCACTTCTTGGTTCCCGTATAGAGGTTAGGAGTTGTCGAGACTTGCTCCATTGGTGAATCCTGCTAGTGAAGGGTTTTCCATATGAAGTCGAAGGGATAGTCTAAGTTGTAGCCTACACATCAGGGAAATTGCATTCTTAGGTGTTGCATTACTCACAGGTCCAAGGAGTCTGACCAGTGACAGTGTTGGAAGGGGGATAGGTTGTGACAGTGTCTGCATCTCAAAGTGGTGGTCGTAGCTATCAACATTGCATGAGGACAGATGTGCATCTCTAATGTTGATGTTGTGCAGCGTGATGATAAATTCATAATTATCTTAGTTCAATTGACATTTTTGGCATATTTTTTCACTTGAATCTCTCAAATAACCCTTGAATATGCTCTTATATAATTTTCCTTATATTTATATGAGTATTTAGGGTTTTGCTCAAATCCATTGTTTTTCATGTCAGGATTAAGCATAGCACTATGTGCACCAGCTTAAGAGATGGTGGTCTCGCTAGTCAGTATAGTGTTTGCTCTATATTTAGAGGTCCAGTCAGCACAATTTTTCTCTCCATATTGGATTTAGAGTTTGCTTGAGATGAGAAAATTTCTATAGTTGGGGTGGAGTGTGGCTGGTGCATACTCTACTTTCCACCCAAACCTATCTGTTTCAGACTTGAGATACCACCATTGCAATTTTGAAGCAATTTTGATCAAAATATTCAAAATCTTAAATTTTTCAAATTAAATTTGTATGAAAACTTGACGAAGTTTTCATGCCTTTATTTCAACCAAAGCCATTACCAAGCCGGCTAGTTGTTTTTCATGCAATTGTTCATCATTTTACCCTTCTTATTCAAAGAAAATACTCGAGAGGGACAACTTCTGAAATAGACAATGGTTAGAGATCACCTTGTAAAGATTGTGAATCCTAACACATTAATTCCTCAAAAAAGATGGCAAGTGTTTGTCAAACTAAGAGAGATCAAACAACTTCCTACTGACTAATGGAACAATAACATGGAATCACCACTCGATCCCCACCAAGTTTATTTGAGCATAGTGCGATGAGCAGAACAACCCGATGCACTGAATCATAAAACAAGTTGCATTATGATCTAAACTCTCTTACACACTTCTTCTACCATATTTGTACCCCTCCATCCATCAAAAGGAAACAAAAAGCCACAAAATAGTTCCAAATGCTAAGTTTGGGGTGGCACACTACCCCTCTCTTTATTCACTTATTCCATACCCCTCTATGTAATAAGGGTGTACCACCAGAAAGAAAAAGAAAAATAAGAGATACCAATGTACACACAAGAAAAAAATGTGATCTCGAGCAGTGGCAGATTCATAAATTTTATCTGGTCGAGGCCATGGAATACCCAATGGGAGATCTGAGAATCTTATCTAAGTGAGGCCCTGGAAAAAGATGATAATATTTTGGTCTACAATATAATAAATTATGAAATACAAGAAGTTAAAAGACAATCCTTATATAGTTAAATAAGAAAAAAAAATTATAATAAAAAGTCAAATTTATTGACCTAAAATACATGACTACAAGATAATATGAATTGAAATTGTATTGATGTTTACTACTAATTCATTGTACATAATTATTTTTGAGGTTCATTATATAATAAGATTGGGTTCACTTTTTTATTCAACAACAATGACTCTATGATTTTTTTGTTATAAAAAGATATAAGTTCTTCAAGAATATTTGTTAGTTTTTGCTTCTTTCGATTGACAACATCTAATATCATGTAGTAGTTGCCAAATTAAACTCTGTGAATTTTAGCTTCGTAATGTCAATATAATGTTGCCTGTAAGATATAAGATAATGTATATGTTAACGGTGAAAAAATGGAAGCCACTAAGGTAATATCTATTAGTAATAGCAAAGATTAGGGTTTCAAAATAACAAAAATTATCACACTATTATCTTTCAGTTTAATACATCTATTAAAAAATATTGATCCACACACATAGTTAATTTAATTTTGATAACATATTTACATTCATTCGTCATATTTTGGTCAATAAGGAAGTCAACATCCCTCTCTTATTAATATGGCCTCTGGAACACATTGCGAATCAACTCAATAAAAAAGAATTGACATGAGCAGCATACCAGACTACTATCATGGTCCTTTTGTTTTAAATTGATAAATGACAGATTTTTTTTATTAGCAGCTTCCAAAAGATCTAGATACCTTTTCATATTTTGCGGCTAGTAACGTACATGGTGAATGATAGTCCAATCAACCCACATTTCTCTAACTATCTTACAATCTTCTCATCATTCTGTTGTCTTTCTCTCTCTCTTTCCACATACTCTATCTATTTCTACCCTTCTTTTGTGTCTTGAATGGATCCCCCAGAGACATTAACACATTAAATTTCCTTTCACTCCATCACAACGTTTCTTCAGCTCTAATTAAAACACTATTATTTCTTGTCAACATATTGTGTTTTAATGGGTAAGGGTGAGGCCAATTAAAATGGACACTCTTTAATTAGAAGAAGTCGATGGACACAAGTGAGGCTGTGGCCTCAGGAGGCCCAACTATCTGTCGGCCTCTAATCTCAAGTAGAATAGAGGAGATATTCGTGTACAAAAAATGCAATCAATGTAATTACAACCATATAATGTAAATCTTGAGTCAAATAGAGGAGATATTTACACTTCACTTCCATACCCCATTCATTCCCTTTTCCACCTATAGGAAAAATGGATCTCTCAATTTTTCCACTCTCTTAAAAAACACCAATGTCATATCAGATGCACACTTGTTGTTCAACATGTATCCTTGACTCTTACAAAGCTCTTAGACATGCCTAATATTAGAGAAAGTGGGGAGGAAGTGCTTTTGGGAAACAAACTCAAGAACAAATATATTGTAAGATGTATGCAATGATGTCAGGAAGTTGAGATGCTCAGCCATACGTATCAGTAAAGCAACAAACATGATGTAAAGATGAGGCAATCACAAGAGATGAAAGTATTCAATTCGGGGTTGTTTTAGAATTTTGTGTTACTCAAGGATGAGAAACACTTAAGTTTGGGGTGTTTTGATGAATGCATATTCATCTTTGTTTACTCACCATTTTTGGCCCAATTTTTCACTTTAATCTCTCAGATAACCATTGAATCTTGTCTTATAAAATTTTCCATAGATTTATATGAATATTTAGAGTTCTCATCAAACTCATTAGCTTTCATGTCAGAATTAAGCATAGCACTATGTGCACTAGATTAGGAGACAATGGTCCCACTAATCGGTTTAGAGTTTTCTCTAGATATGGTGGTCCAGCCAGCACAAATTTTGCCATCCATCTCGGATTTAAAGTTTTCTCAAGATGAGAAAATTTCTAAGTTTAGGGAGGAGGGTGGGTGGTATGTACTCTACTCTTCACCCATACCTATCTGTTTCAGACTAGAGATTTCGCCATTGCCATTTTGAAGATTTTTTGATAAAAAATTTCAAAATCTTAAAATCTTCAAAGTAAATTTGTACAGAAGCTTGACACAGATTTGATGCCTTTATTTCAATCAAAGCCATTACCTAGCTGACTAGTTTCGTTTTCCATGCAATTTTGCATCATTATATTGTTCTTATTTGAAGCAAAGACTCAAGAGAGACAAATTTGGAAATAGCCAATGGTTAGAAATCATCATGTGAACCTTATGAATCCTAACATCCTAATTCCTTAAAAAAGAAGGCAAGTGTCTATCAAATTGAGAGGGATCAAACACATCGTTCTTCCTATTGACTAGTGGAACATTAGAATGGAATCACCACTCGATCCCCATCACGTCATTGTTTGAGCATAGTGTGATCAGGAGAACAACGTGACACACTAAATCATAAATCAAGTTGCATTATGACCTGAACTCTCTTCTATACTTCTTCTACCAACTTCATACCCCGCCATCCATCAAAAGGAAACAAAAATCCACAAAAATTGTGCCAAACCCTAACTTCCGGGTGGAACATCACCCCTCTCTTTATTCTCTTATACCATACTCCATTATGTAATAGGTTTGTACCACCCCAAATAAAAAGAAAAAGAAAAAGAACAAGAAAAGATATTGGTGCGTCCCGCCAAAGGTGCACACACTAATCAATTGGCCCATGAGATCGGAACACACTTGGGATAACTTTGAAAATTTATAAGGACCTAAACCAACACACCTACTTCTACTAAGACACTACACCCACATGCGCACATGGTCCTATCATAGTATCGAGGGAGGCAAGTATAGGGTCGATCCATAGGGAGAAAAGGGGGCACTAGAGCTAGGTTAGTTTTTGGGCTAGGTTCCTACTGCATAGTCTAGGCTTCAAGTGTTTGACAGTTAATTTTTTGATTACACTAATGGTGAACAAGTAATAAAGTAAAGGAGAACAAACAAGATCAAAACCTAAGGTAACCCTAGACAATTAATTTTACTAAGGAAGAAAAGGCAAGACACATAAAGAAAAGAACATGCTATGCTAAGATAGGAAAGAAGATATCTACACTACATTAAGCTAGCAAACAAAGCACAAGAGAAATTTAAGACCTAAACTAGTAAGAGAAAAGAAAGAACAAGACAAGAAGCTAACTAAGCAAGAAAAATGATAACTAAGCTAACACTGGCTAAGCAAGAAGGAAATTAGGATTTTAAAGCAATAAAGGGATGTGTGGGCAATATGGGGGATGCACTTATCAATTAAGTTGGGGGAGACGTGTGAACATTATGTTTTCATTTAGATTACCAAACCAAACAATGATCTAGAGTCTAATGAAATGCCCTAGTCTACTAATTGGCTATGGATAGGATATGTTGTGTATAGGGAAACTAGTCCCTAACACCTCATACTACCCATACAAGGCTCAATTAGGTTAGGGTCTAGGTGCAATTCAAATAGAGTCTAAACAAGCCTAGGTTTCTAGGTTAGATAATCTTAGGGTCATTAGGGGATGAGGGTAGTAATGGGAGTGGAAGTGAGGTTTTACGTGTCACATCACCCACATTCTAGCCTTGAGAAATCTCTAAGCTAATCACACTAAATTGATCTAAACTAGCTACTTAGATCTCTCAACTATGACAAGGTGAATGATTAGCATGTGAAAGATGGGTAGATAGCTAGGGATCCATGAATTGGACCTAGGAGCAAATCCCAAAATTCACACATATAGGAAATTTCCCTAAGTTCCTAGGTGATTTCAAGCACAAACCAATAAGAAATTCATGAATAGTGGGATAGAAATAGAGATTAATCATTAGCAAACAAAATTACAATGTTTACATATCATTTTCCCCCAACATGTTATCAAAGTAACATTTTTGGCCCCAAACAACCCACCTAAGGGACCTAGCTACTCATAGAACATGAAAATACAAAATGAAAGGAAGAACAATGAGTAGAGGAGTGAAAAGACATGAAAATATTGGTGAAGACTCCACCTTTTCCACCTCCAAGCTGCAACCACTTGAGCTCCCTCCTCTAAGGTAGGTGAATGGCATGGTTGTATGGTGGAAAGTGGCCAAAACACTAGAAAACTAGGGTTTTGGTTGTGAAAATGGTGAAATGAAGGAGGAATGAGGTGGGAATAGATGGAGGACAAAATGGGAAGGCTAGAGTGGTTGTAGGGTAGATAGGGGTGGCCAACCTCAACCTCCATCCTCCACCCACATATATATTGGTGGGGAGGAAGCACTAGGTCAAGTAGGGATATAGTTGGAAATGTAGTGGAAAAGTAACTAGCTTTTTGTATGTTGCACGACCTTGGTGGGTACCACAGCTGTGGTGGGTGTAGGGGAACATGGTCATGGTGTATGGGAATGAATGAGGTAAAAAATGTGGTAAAATCACAGTAAAGGTTGGAGTTTTGTACATGAAATGGAACGGCCATGGTGGTCACCATGACCGTGGTGGGGCAAGATTAGAACGACCGTGGTGAGTACCATGACTGTGGTGGCTGGGATGCTCTGCCAGTTCTTGATGGAATGGCCATGCAGGTCTGTATGCCACATGGCTATTCCATGCAGCATGACCATGTTGGGTCTTGGTAGCCGGCCGTGCCACACTGCACAGCCATGTTGGGTCATGGTAGCGCGACCTTGATATGTTGAATGACCATGTTAGGTCATGGTAACACGACCATGCTTCTCTCTGTATCAACACTTTGAGGTCATCGTAACACAGCCATGCTTCTCTCTGCATCAACACTTTGAGCTTGTACTTGGTTCATTCTTGGACATCTTTGCTTTAATTCATATTTGGACACTAGGGGTAGGTTGAGGGAGTCTTGAACTTTACCTTAGTCCTCTCCAAGGGTAGGGAAACCCTAAGACGACTCTTTCCCTATATCTTCCATCCAAGTGTGGTCCAAGTACCTTAAAGACATGTAAATATGTCCATAAGTGCATTTTACACAAATATGCATATTAGGGGAAATAACACGTAATCTAATAGGTATAGATGTGATTGAAATGCAATATGACACAAGATAGAGCCCTAAAATAGAGCTACATCACCACCCCAAACTTTAAACATACTTGTCCTCAAGTATGCTCCAACTCAATCTCTCTTACAATTTTTCCGCAATCAAGAAATGACAAATGTATTGCAATAGATGAATATTGACTAAATGGGACAAAAGATGACTAAGTAGACGCATTCCACATCTCTCCTTTCCTCTTTCACAAACCAATCATGATTAGAGCATTGATCCTGCAAACTTCAAATATAGAGCATAAAAAATAGAATCAATCCATATGGCTGTCATATCACTTCAGGTAAACTGTTTCATTGTAGCAATAGTAAAAAATGACTAATTTTGTTGTTTTACATTCATGCTTTCAATATCATATGTCCATCCACACTAAGTAACCCACGTGGCTGCAAAAAGGGAAAAATGAGCTATGCTTGATATTTCCTAGCTCCATGGGCATGCAAAAGGAAGAAATGGCTGCAGTAAGAGTTTAGAGTGCTTTTACACACTCATCTTTGCTTAGATGCACTTAAATAGGAGCATATTTTTTTTTTAAATTTGTTTTTCTTTTCCCTTGATGTGAATAGGGTAGATGATGATGAGAGTGAAGCAGGGAGGAGGATATAGATATGGAGACCCCAAACTTTTGAAGGTGCTCAAGGCTGAATGTGTGCACTTTTATATCCTTTCGTGAGGTGGAGATGTAAGAAGATAGTCGAAGAAAAGTGAGTCAAAGAGGATTTAATAGTGTGGACATCAATATGAAATCTCCCGCATGAAAGTTACTCCAACAATTTCATCAAGCAATGACACAACACATGAATGAGCAATATTAAAACCACATTTCTATCATGAGATTCTACAAAACTCTTAAGCGTTTGCGACTTTCTTAAATCACAATTCAACCAAACAATTTACAAGCATGATAGAGATGATGAACATGTCAAAAAGTCAAGCATTGATACTGTTTAGCAATAACCATGATAATTTACTTGCATTTGTGAAAGGTCATCCTTTTTTATCCAACAAGTAAAGATTGGTTCAAAATAGACTTTCCAGGAAAGAAGTTCTAAATTTTGGTAAAATTGGCCAAAACAATGCCAAATCACCTTCAATCACATATAATCCTTCATTATGAAACATAAAGTAGTAGACAAGCAAATCCTTGCAAAACATGTAAAAATTACAAAAATCTACATGATATGTAATGCATGACAGAAAGAGAACTTTTTTTGAAAATTACACAAAAATTGCAATAAAGTAAACTACATGACATACAAGTATGCAAAGTAGGTAAAATTAAGTATGGACACACAAGTATGAGACATGGTTATACTGTTTGATCATCTTGAGAAAAGACTTAGAACAAGGAACATAGAGGAAAGTTGGGTAAAGCAAGGGCTTACTTCCCTACCACCCCAAACTCTTAAACCATGTTGTCCTCAACATGATAAAGAAATTTAGGATGATAGGGTAGAGGAAAGGAGTCAGGATAGACAACCACCAAGTGGGGGTGGAGATCTCAAGGTTCCCATGCATGTTCGAGCCCCCACTCTCATTTTGCACAAAATAACCATTATGGGTTGCCAGCAACACGGTCGTGCTATGAAGAATGGACATGTTGGTTTCCTTCCTGTAACTTTTCTATTATTTTGTAGTATTCTCTTCAATTATTATCTTCTCCTTATTTGGCTCTTCCAAGAATCATCTTTCCTCCATTGTACCTGTTCTAAAATGATTCACAAACAACAAAACCATCAAGTATAGTGTGTGTGCATGTTTTCTTGGAAAAATGTAAAAATAACCAAAAAGTAACAAAAATAAAAGGTTGGGTGAAAAATTCCCAAACCTATGTAGGCTGCCTCCCACAAGCACTAGGTTTCACGCCTTCAACTGGGCTTCTTGGAGATTCTTGCATAATTCATCCATTTGGAGTTCTCATGTGTCCATTCTTGCTATAAATGCATCTCTCATTTGAACTCAACCTATGTTCATCATCTCTTTGATCAGTAAAGTTGTCCTCGAGTATTTCATCCAGATCTCATCCTCTGAAATGACCAGTCAAGCACTTAAAGTGACCATGTCCAATATCCTCATCTCTAACTTGTCGGGATGAGGACTTGTATATGTTGATCTTTATCTTCATGTCCACAAAAGAAACCATCATTATGCCACTGCGAATGTGCATCTTGGCATCAGTTGTAGATAAAATTGGTCTTCCTAAGATGATGGCTATCTTCCTATCATCTAGCTTCATGTCAAGAAAAATAAAATCCACTGGGAACATTACACCTCTTTCCTTATCTATCATCACCAAAACATCATCCAATTTTCCTATTGGCACTTTGATGGAACGGTCCACCAATCAGAAAGTGAAACGTGCTAGTTTTAAAATGCCTAAGCCCAACTCAACATAGACACTATATGGCATCAAATTCATACTAGTCTCAAATAAAGTATTGATTTGTATATGGATGTCCCTCAATGTAGCTAGGTATGAGTGGGGCCCCTGGGTCTTTCTACTTCACAAGAAGTGAGTGTTGGAAGAATGAGCTCACTTGTTCAGTCAACTTGACTCTCTTTGGTATTCTCCCCATTGACCTTCTCTTCATAGTGCATAAGTTCTTTAGAAACTTGGCATATGATGGGATCGGCTTGATAGCATCCAACAATGGAATACTTACCATCACTTGGCGAAACACCTCAAGAATGTCAACATTGTGCTTTTGTCTCCTCCTTACTTATGGTGGATCATCTAATGCTTCATGGAATGGTGGCTGACTTTCTTTGGCCTTACTTGCATCAACATGATTCTCTTTTGACATGCCATGAAGTGGAATAGTAGGGATGGTAGGACCTGCAAATGGAGTGTGAGGTGGAGCACATGGTATAACAAACTCAATAGGAGGTGTCACAGAATAATCTTCAGAAATCTCAATCACAGTATCACCACTTGGCTACTTTTTCTTCACTTTGTCAACCTTCTTTTGATTTGTAGGCTGCTTAAAAGTTTTCTCACTCCTTAGAAATGTCACAACACTACCTTGCTCATGGTGGAGAGGGGGAGCATGTTGTGGCTGTGGTGGAGGTGGCACTTGGTATTAAAATTGAGGTGGAGGGGAGAATTGAGGTTGGAAGCTGAATTGTTGGGAAGGTTGTGGTGACGGAGGGGGAGGAGGTGTGTAAGGCTTTGGATGGCCTTGGAAATGGCATATGGGCTGTACTTGCATGGGAGGTGGACTATAGAGAACTTCAATGAACCAAAAGTCCACTTGCTTCATCAAAACTCATTATGGGCATTGAAGACAATTTTTCTTCCTGGAGAGGAAGTATGGAAGATAGTTTCTCTATTCTCTCCTCAAGATTTGTAAAATTCTTTTATACATCATAAAATATTTTCAACCAAGAGAAAACTTCTTCCTCAAACCTTGAGCTATATCTTGGACTTTGTGGTTCCTGGTAGCTATAGGAGTGAGGTGTCTTCATTTCTTCACCATGGAACTCAATAGAATTGATCGAGTGACAAGGAACACTTCTCACATGGTTCTTTATGAAGCTCACCATGTCACCAAGAATCTCTATCACTTGCGGGCTTGAATCACTATGAACTAGAGATGTCACATTAAAGGCACAATCACCATCATTCATCATGCTAGAAGCTCAGATTCTTGAACCTTCTACCAACTGCTCAAACAATGTCCATATCTCCTCAAGTGTCCTAGCCATAAAAACTCCTCCACAATAAGAATCTACTATAGCTTGACACTTTAGAGATATATCAGAGTAAAAATGACTAAACTAGGTGCCACAAAGGGATCTCATGGTGCGAGAGTTCTCTCAACATCTTCTTGAATCTCTCCCAAGCATTGTGAAACTGCTCATTACCCATTTGACTGAAACTCACTATGGCACGCCGCATTTGTGTCAACCTTGAAATAGAGTAGAATTGCCTTAGGAAGGCATTCTTTATCTCTTCTGAACTCATGATGTCCCTTCTCGAATCATACCAGTCTTTGGCTTTTTCCTGGAGGAAGAATGAGAACAAGGTCAATCTAATTGTCTCATCACTGGTTGTGTGCATCCAAAAGGTGGATCATACTTCAAGAAATGAGTCGAAGTGCTTGTAGGGGTTCTCACTCTCTAAGCTATAGAAGGTGGCTAGGAGCCCAAGAAGACCTGAAGGGATGGATAATTTCTCCCCTAGCATTAGATCAACTCTACTAGCAATTGGCAATTTTTAGTTGCTAGGCATGAAGTATTCCTGAAGTGTCTTGTGAGGTGCATTTTGGCCTTCCATCTTGTCTTCCCCGGGTGGCTTGTCATAGGAACAAGGCACAACCAGAGTCACTTGTGTTTGCACAAGGATAGAAGGGAAGGAAGGAGTCATCATCTTCCTCGTGGAAGGCACCATGTTGTTTTCAAATTCAATAAAATCACTATTTCCATTCTTACATGTTTCATTGTTCTTATTCTTATCATGTTTTAGTAGTTTCTATACTGGGTCATGATGAGTAGCATCATAGCATGTTTCTTATTTTCGTTTATTTGACTCCAAGATTCTTTAAAATAGATGTTTTCCTTCTGATTCTTTATACTAGTTCTTTGTTAAGATTATTATATCCTTTTTGATTGATGAGATTTGGATCCCAACATTGTATGAAATCATTGACTCCTGATGAGATCAAATAATGGAGCTCTATGATCAATCTACCTATTTTGTCTTGTCAGTTAAAATCTATGGTGATGGAATCACCTAATACATGGATTAGAACACCATTTCAAAGATGTAATCTCTTAATAAGATCCTTGATAGAACTTATTGCATGATTGACCAATAATCCACAAATATCAAGATCTCAAGTTTATGAGAAGGTCCCATCCTTGTGAGATTCAAGGACACAATCGACATGGCCTATGGTGGTAAACTCTTGGACCTTGTATCTCTTAACTATCGAATCAAAAGCCAACTTAACTAGTATTACTTTTGCAATTTTTGTTCCTTTCTTTAGCTTTAATGACTCTCTCTAAAAACCACTTTTTAATATTACTCTTAGAAGTTGGTCTGAATAAAGCTCTTAAACAAGTTGTTCCATGGGAGTGTGATGCACGAGTTTTGAGTTGCTTTTACAGGCCAACTTTATACGTGTTTTGTGTATTTGTTTGTCACTTTCTTGATTATATTCACATAAATCACTATTGTTGGCATGTACACTCTTTTTGCATCAAATTAAGCTTGTTTTATCATATTTATGTGATTTTATATATTCCTCAGACTTATATATGTTTTTCTACATTTTTCAGGTTTTTATATACAAAGCAGAGTCGGTGCCACCGACCCTTGAAGTCGGTGCCACCGAGATAAGATCTGCAAGAAGGTTACAATCGACTTGAAGAGTCGATGGCATCAACCCCTAAAGTCAGTGCCACCAAGTTACCTATAGTGACGAATACTGTCAACCAAACGATTCGATGGCATCGACCACAGAGGTCGGTGTCACCGAGTTAGCTTCAGTGAGAAAGGGAGCACTTTTTCCTCAGATCGGTGCCACTGACAATCTAGTCGATGGAACCGACTCAGCCAGAGATCAACAAAAGCCCGATGTTTTCGGTGCCACCGACCACCAGGTCAATGCCATTGACTCTGTCATATTTCAGCAATCTCAACTGGCCGCCCAAATCTAACAACCCACGTTATGTGGTATCGTAAGTGACCTAGGACAAAAAGGGAGGCTGGCCATACCAAAAAGGAACATCATGTTGCACCGTAGGATAGCCAGAGAAGAGAGGGAGAAAAGCACAGAGCCAAAGGATGACAACTGGATGATTCGAGTACCTTTGATGGGCATTTCTACTGCCGGAAGACTACATATCGCATGTTTCTCGAGAAGGATCATCCAAAACATTGCCTTTCTAGGGGTTACATGAATTTTTTCATGTTTCCTATGCTTTTCTTCTCTCCTTCCATGTGTTTTCAACTGAAAACCATGCGGGGCTAAACCCCTCTATTCCTTAGGACCCAGAAGTAACCTGAGGAATCGTTGTATTGACTATTTACATGATTTAGTATAAGTTTCTCTTTATTCCTGGATATATAAGTGTGGATTTAAATGACTTGTCACTACTTGATCACCATCGATAAGTTATTGGACCAATAATCACTCTAAAAGGGGGATTAACGGTTAGAAAACCATAACTTGTACACTGAACTATGTGTTCCTTGGAATAGGTGACGTACGGGTAGTGGAAAGAACCTAGAGTTTTCAAGAATGCACCTAATCTAAGAATAAAATTACCATTGACATGGAATTGGCTGAGACTTAGGTAGTGGATTGTATCGCGGGAGTGAACAATTTGGGCTACAGGCTTTCTATCCAGGATATTAATGGGATTTATATTAATTTGGTAAAAACGATATACAACGAGACCCCGTGGTGAAACCGGTAAACCTAAGGAATTTCATCATAATTGAATCAACCATTGTTGTTTTCTCTTTCATTTTCTTTTGTTTTGTTAAAACTCAATTTAACCATTTCAACTGGCCTTGCTGATCATACTTTTGTTAGTAGTAGTCACTTAGACTATGTCTCCTTGAGTTTGACTCGAGCCTCACAAGGCCTATATTACGCGACGCGTCCACTTGCATTTTTTAGCTTGGTTTTGGTGTGTTCAAGTTTTTGGTGCCGTTGCCGGGGAGACGGTGACGTATCAACACTATGAGTGCTGCAGTCAGCCACTCTAGGCCACTTTTTAATTTTTGTCCAATTTAATTTTAAAAAAGAAAAAAAATACATATTCATTTCATAATCATTTGTCACATTGTCACTTAAGGTACCTTGGCTAACTATTTTTAATCTTTCATGTACTAGTGTATGTTGGCAACGAGGACCACAGACTACGAAGAAGCTACACCTGAGTTTCTAGGGGTTGTCAAGGCTCCAATTCAAATAAATTCATTAGAAGGCATAACATTGTCACCCAGGCAACAAGCAATGGGGGACGGTAACCCAAGAGCAGAGAGGACTATCCTGGAAAGGATAAAAGCATCTTCTTCAACGGCACAGACAGGGCCAATAAAAAATAGCATGTGAATATGGGTCAGTATAAGATTGATCAGGTTTAATTGCACTCATCAAGTCACAAGCATTCTATGGGAACGCTCATGGAGACCTAGAGGTGCATATTAGTAATTTTGTGGAAATCAGTGATATGGTGAAATTTGATAGGTTTCCTCAAACCGCCATCTATCTGAAGTTGTTCTCATCATCACTGGCTGACAAAGGAAAGGAATGGCTGCAAAACCTACCTAAAGAGTAGATAGAGACGTGGGATGACATTGTGTAGGCATTCTTTGAAAGATATTTTCCTCCCGAGAATACAAATGAGCTGATCAAGAATATCCATAACTTCAAACAACATGCATCTGAATCGTATTTTGAGGCTTGGGAGTGTTTCCAGATAATGCTCAGGAAGGTTCCACATCATGGGATAGACTTGGAAAATCAAGTGAAGATGTTCTGTTTTGGGCTACGAAAAAGTGAAAGGACTACTCTAGACAGTGCAAGCTCGGGATTCTTCGTCAATAACTCACCATCAATATGTCAGGAGATTTTAAAGAACATGGCGAGGAATCAGGCTTGGGGAAATGAGAGAGACAATCCAGAGCAGACCAAAATCATAGGGGAGTCCAAGGTTATTTCTTCCATGAATGAAAAGTTGGACCTTATTGCAAAGAAGCTTCTTGAGAAGGATGATCGTGTTTCTAAAGAGGAAGAGTGTAATGACCCTGCCTCCCAGCAACCCCCAATTAAGGGAGACCAAGAGGTCAAAGCCATTATCCCAATTAATAGGATCAAAGGTTCAACAAATAATCAGTACTAATTATAAAATTCTACCAAACTACACTGAAAACTGGTATAAAATAAAACTTTGCATACCTTTTTCAAAAATTTGGATATCTACTGCTATCCACAACTTGAATCTATTATATCTAATCCTCCTCGCACTTTATTTCTTATTTTCACAATGTATATCTTATTGTTTGTTCTTTTCAGGGTTGTACCTAAAATGCCGACAAACAAAACGTCAGTCAGCATATAGGAATATGTCGGTATGTGGGGATAACCAAAATTTCACAAATATGGCTAACAATCTAAATATCACAATCAAATTAATTAAAAAGCCAATTTATGCTTTCAATGTGACATTCTCCACTAGTTTTTCCCCAACCCTGGAATACCCTCTTTAGGGTTTCTCTTTTTCCATTGACTTAAGGCCGCCTTCTCAATCCCGAGCTTGGTGCCTGGAGTCACCTCTCATGGTGCGCATTAGTCATGCAACAAAGACCACCTTCTCAATCTCGAGCTTGGTGTCTAGGGTTACCACTCATGGTGCCGATGGGTCTTCCTCCTGGGCATAACCTTTTTGCATCATCCATCAGGGTGGCATGTAGGTGCGAGAATACACACTTATATTATAATTGTGATAATCATAGTCACTCTATAGTTGCATGAAATAAAAGTCATCCAAGCAGTTATTTTCAGGTAACCGATAAAACATCTGGGAATTGCCGTGAAACTAAAGTGATTAACTATAATCGTAACCAGATATTTGATCCAGAGCAACTTGATGTCCAAGCAATAATGATAAATAACAAACAAACAAGCAATCAACAATATCCTAAAATTAATGCAATGCATCCAAGTGTTATAGTTTATCCAAAGCATTCTTAAGACAGACTTGGATTCCATCTTAGGCTTTCTAGGCCACCTTTAGGGTTTCATTAGGGTTTTAGCCTCCATAATACTTTTATCACATTTAATGCTTTCTTAGTTAACAAACCCTAATTTCTACATCATAAACCCAATAAAAGTCTATTATTTCTCCTTTATACTAAAGCTACCATCTTTATCCTTTTAAATTATTTCAAGATCATTAGACCCAATTATCTTCTTCGACTTCTTTCAAACTGACAACTCATATTTCATTATAATCTATTATATGGAATCCATTTATTACTATTCCAGATTTATCCATTAGAAAACCCTAATTACCATATTAAGGGTATTTATCCACAATTAGGAACTTTTATACTCAAAATAGCTTAGACTCATCATATTTCAACTTTATACCTGAATTTGAACAATTAAGGCCATTAAGAATATTAATTACTGACATTAGGGTTTCACGACACATTAAAGCTTGTTTATGTACATGGAACCCTAAATTAATCAACTTTTCATGTAAAACGGATTGCAACTTTACTTTAATATTCAATAGGTTTAATACTTCCCAAGTTAACCCCTTAAACCTCAAAGATTCATCCTTTACCCTTAATTAGGGTTTCTAACCACACTTTTAATCAAATTAATGTACTTTAACAAATAAGTACGAGATCCGGTTCTCAAATAAATTTTAATGTGTTCCTCATATTTTTCTTAGAAACTTTCCTGTATAAACTTGATGGCAAATATTCTATGAATTTTGCAAAGAAAAGTCTTTTTCCTCATTTATTCATTAATTCTAGAAAAAATGATGGCTGCTTGATCCATGGTCCGCCGGACCACGCAGGATCCAACGGCCAAGGATTCGCACGCGCCACCCGGGTTTGGAAAGAAATAAAATGCAGAAATGCCCTTACCTAAGCAACGGTGGCGAATGGGCAATATAGTAATTTGCCCAGAAGTCTTCTTCTTCCTCACACGAGCAACCCTCTGCGAGCTGGCAGTCAACTCAGAGGTTGACTCTGGGATCGCGTCCACCAACAAGCAAGCTAGAAGGCTCGGAAGCTTTTCCGCCGCCATCCAAACTCGACTGAATCCTCAATTTCATGCTCACATCATGCCTCCACCCCTGACATATCGCCGAATCTCTTATGTGGTCAACTGGAAGATGAAGGGGAAGGTCAGGGTTATTTTTAGAATTGGACTCGCCAACACATTTGTCGTCCCTCTCTGAATATTCTAGGGTAGCGAGTTGATGCACCGGTGCCCTCGTGAGCCCTCTCCTATATATAGGATTAATGACACAGACCGGCAGGTTGGGGACTCTCCACTTTGGCGACAAAACCACCCACATGTTGGGTTGGTTCACACTGGAAACCTCCCTCGAAGCTAATGGAGTTCTTCTCACTCCAAGACACCCTTTCTTCTTTGAGAAATCCTCCGATCAAGGACCTCGCAGGTGGACTCCGTGCAAGCAGTCTCCACGAGACTGGGATTCACTCCCAGCTGTTGGATCGCTGATCCAACAGTCACATTTAATCCAAAAATTAGGAAAATCAGGATTAAATTCCGAATATCAAAATGTGACATAATATCCTTTGTACTTTAGGATAATTTCTAAATTTCATATCTTAGAAACCGTGCATCATTTTGTAACTGAATTTGGAGGGTTTCTCTCTCTTTCCTTTATCTACACTCATGCCAAAAATGAGTCCTGAATTCCAAAGGAAAAGGGATTTTTCTTTAAAAGCAAGTTATTCTTTAATAAGACTTATTTAATTGATATTTGCTCTTTCTTTTGCCATTATCTTATCATCTTGGATTCCTTGGACCTCAAGGAACCCTAAAGGCATGAAATACCCTCTTGGAGGATATTCCCTAGCCTTCTAGAGGCTTCTACCTCTTCATTTTTCATTATCTTACTTATTTCTTTATTAAGATAATTCTTTTCAAGGATTTATCTTTATCTTTCAATTCCTTTTTCCTCTTTTCATATTTCTTTTATTTGAAATCACATAGAAATTATATTTATTTAATTGTTGCCATTAATTCTGCTTTATAGATATTTCTATGTATTTCTCATAATTACTTTGCTTAATATCCATTATCTTGTATCTTTTCCTTTTATTTGTACTTTTCTTCTTTTCTTCTCTTTTATATCCATTATTGGATTAATCTAATAATATAAATTATGAAATTCCTATCAAAAGGGAGATTTTCAAAGAAATCCATCTTTTGAAGCAAAGCATACAACCTTTTCAATTAAGTCCATATTCACAAAAATCTTTACAATTCAATTATGCAAACATATGAAAAATTGAGGTTGTAACATCCTTCCCCTCTTATAGGAAAAATTTCCCTCAAAATTCCCTCAAACATTCAAACAAACAGGATAAGACTTCCTCATGTCCATCATGGCTCCCATGTGGTTTTACCCTCTCCATGGTGCCTCCCAAGAACCTTCATCATCTCATATTCTTGCATGTGAGTTCTTTCTCACCTTGGTACCTTGTACCCTCATAGGTGACTCAGGACATTTCAACTTCTCTCAAAGCTAACTGGGTTCATGGCTCAGCACATGGCTTGGGTACCTCACATAGTGCTCTAGATCGGACTCATAGAACACTTCACGTTATCCTGAGGGGTAAGACTGAACGTAACCATCTCCACCAATCCATCTCAAAAGGACCCATATATCGGGGACTCAACTTTCTTAGTTGTAGCTTAGAGGGGTCGGATTTTCACATCGCATATTCTCCCACAGTGAACTGCATGTCAGTCTATTTTGCATCAGCTCATGACTCATGTCATCCCTGGGCTTCCTCAGCCATCGCATGATCAAAGTGACTTCATCTGCACTCACTATGGTTCTTTTCTGACCTTTACAAGGTCCTTTCACCAAAATTATATTAATGAAGTGGTGACCAACACAACCTACTTTACAAAGCTTCTTTACATCCCGATACTGGCTATGGTGGTTATCATCACATCTCTCATAGGTCAAGAACTGCCCCCCATGTATCACCCTAAATGACCACACATGCTCTCATCAGACCCTCTTGTCTGGATTATACTAACCATTAGTTAGGGGTGATAAGCTATACTCACATCAAGTTCTTCATGTACCTATTTACACCTTATGGAAGTGAATCTTTAGGTCATTTTCAAGAACTTTTGAACTTGCATCCTAGTGCAGTTGAACCATCTCTCTTACTTGTGGTTCATCCAGATCTGTCTCCCAATAGTATTCTCTCTTTCTCTGAGATTATGTCATCTAGGTAAGGCGATCTACCATAAACCATATTGCATCTTGACCTTCCTTGGTCCAGGGGAGACTTACCACGACATCCATAGTGATGAACTCCCATTCCCTCTCAGGGACTTTTTATCCTTTGTATCAACTTACTGGGTTACTGGTGTTCGTCCTTCACCTCCTGACATGCATGGTGACAAGCCACATGAAGCTTCATGTTAGTCATCCAAAATACCACTGAAACTTACCATCTTAGTAGTACCATGGTGTATGGTGACTTAAAATCATGATCTCCTATATGTCATGATTCCTCAAGATTGGTTCCTCGGAAACCCTAAATCACTCTAGTCAAGGTTTCACCACCTTCTTTTCCAAAGAAGTGCATCTGAGGTTCTACAACCATCCTTTTATTGCTTCAAGGCCTAGGCTAGCTAACCAAACAACCACTAACTTGATCAACATTTCTCATTACATCAAAGTGTTAGCCAAACATATCTCCTTTTTCAAACTGAGGCTAACCTAACAACCTCTTCTAGCCTCTAGCTAAACTAGGCAGCTGCATCTCAACTAGAGAATCCATTACCACCTCACATCCTTATGTGTAAGGTAATGTTGAATACATACACCTCCATGTGTTCCACTTATTATCTCATCTCAACTCTAAGTCTATCTTCATTAAGAAAACTCTGAGCTCATCCTCTTAGTTTTCAAACTCAACCTTGTATAGATCGCAAATTCCACATAGCTCATGATAAAAACATCCTCACATGATGACTACCTTAGTACTCTTGGTGTTTGTACAACATCCGCACATCTTACACTCTACAAGGGTACATTATTATCTCCATCCTCATGCATCATAGCAACGTTTCCACTCACATTATCTTTATCCTTGGTTTATGGCATGCGTATTGTTCTATCTCTCACTCCCATAACAAGAGGAAATAAGCATTTGGATACAGTCCAAATACAGAGTTCTTCCCATTCCAAGAGTAGAGATGGTACATCCCACATTTCCAGTACACCTACAAATCTAAACTGAAACGTGTCTCACATGCATCTACATCATCAACATCTCAATATCCAGGTTACTTCCATGAACAACTAGTCTCAAACCCACTTGGGTCCACACACCATCCTTGGTCATCTCCTCTAGGTCTGTAGGGTGTCGACACTTTTGGGGTCATCCCTCTTCCCTTATGCATCAATGAGTGCCCTCTTCATTTGCCCTTTAGGTACCATGAGTTCATGAAGGTGATCAATCTCCTAACCCATGGCCCTCAAACAATGACAGTTGTTACCTCCCGACCCTATGGTCATGTGCAACTAGGGAATTAGGCAACTCCTACTCCCATCGATCTTATCCCACTTGACCCTAGGATAGACTTTGGATTCTAACATAGTATGTGTCCAACTTGAAACCTTACCCAAGTCTCCATCATCTCTCTCAGCATTCTTGGTCTGACTTACGTCCTTTCATAGGGGTCATGGCGACCTATCTACCTCAGTCATGCCCCATACCAGTTACCTCCATGGTAACACAACCACATGCACTCAGAGATGATCATCTATGGGTCTACAGGTTCACTCTTATACTATGTACTCTCCACTTAGCTTCTCAAGATTCTATGAGACCTCTTAGGCTTTCCTCAAACCCAACAAAATCTGATTCATACCCTACAAAAGGGTCCTCTCCCAGGATGGGAGGAAGCTAAATCTTGATAACAAAGGTCACAAACGTCCTTATGTCTAGGTTTTACATCCACATGAACATGCTTAACCCTAGTAAGATACTAAGGCTTGTGTCTAACCAAAGACCACCTATTAAACCATGCTAGGTTTCCCTGATAAGTCATACTTGTTCTCATTCCTCGACATTGGACCAACATCATATGTCACCAACCTATGAGAGGTTCATCAAACATACTCCTTAATCCAAGGGGTTTCCCATTCCTCTAAACATGAGGAGTGCCATGCTCAATCTATGGAACCTCAAGTCTCATCATGAGCATCAGGCACACCAAGCACTACTACTTCCCTTCTTAGGTCTAGGGACCCTTGGTTCATCTCTTTATGCGAATGTTGGCCAACTGCATGCTCAACCTTTTAACCACGTACCAAGCATGTCCTGTCACCATTCTACTTGAACAACACCTCAGACTGGAGTCCTCTTCAAGGACAATCGACTAGGTATAAGGCCTCACAACTCATTACTATACCTTTCACTACTACAGAAATGGATTATAACGTCACATTTATAGGCGCCGGTTGTTAACAAAAACCGACGCCTAAAACCTACAACATCAGTTGAATACAAAAACTGACATAAATATGTGGGGAGTGTCTAGACATGGGTATCACTTTTTACTTAGTGTTGGATCCTCAATAAGCAACCGAAACCCAGAATCGACCGCCAAATCCAAATTTTCCAATGAAAAAAAATTACATCCAAAATTTAACATACAATGTCGGTTGTTAACAAACCAACTGATGACTAAAGGTTTTTCATGAGACAGAAATTGGGCCCATTTTTATCGTCAGCTTTCTTATGATAACCGACGCTGACATGTTTATGCGCGCTGTCCCCGCGAAAATTTTCACCCCCTTTGGTGTCAGTTTCTATGGAAACCGACAACTATGGTCATAATTCGAGAACTTTTTCTTTTGTCGACATATGTAGATAGACGTCAATTTTTCTAGTTGAAACTGACGACTATCATTGAACATAGGTGTCGGCTATTTTGAATAACCAACGCCTATTGTTTTATGTGTCGGCTGTTTTGAATAACTGACACCTATTGTTAACTTAATAGCACCCGCGCGAGCCAGACTCTCCCCCCTTCTCTATTTCATTCCCGATTGAGAGCTTTGGTTTGGTGATTCCTTTCTCCACCACCGCAGATTGAGAGCTTTGGTCTGTCACGTGTCACTGTCGCTGCTCAGACCGCCGCTCACCTACTCACTGCTCGCCACCACCGTCGCTCGACACCTGCTACTCGTCATCGTCGCTCGATACCTTCTCACCTGCTCACTTCTCACCGCCGCCGCTTGACACCTTCTCACTTCTTGCCTCTGCCGCTGCTCGACACAGGTACCCTCTTCCTCCTCTATTTCCTCCATTGAGAAGGCTAGTCACTACTTACATCCTTCAGTAGATGCTTGGTCCTAAGCACAACTAATCACATGACATGTTCTTAGATTGACAGTTCAAAATCACCACGGCTAGGGTTCTTAGATTGACAGTTCAAAATAAGATGAAGTCAGTGTTAAACTCAATTTTATGAATGAAACAAAAGTGATGTCACTTCCAAACCCAGTTTCTATTTATACATCCCAAGAGGACATTTTTACTATTCTATATGATTAAAAATAAAAACTGGATACACATCCATGTCCATGAAATATATTATTGTTTCTGTTTAGTTGTGCCCTAGCGATGTATTGTCTCATAGTTCTAAATTTTCATGTTCTGAAATTGTTCCAAAATTATATATTCAATCTGCTTTTTTTTCACGTTTATACTATATGTATTGCCTCTAAAATAGAAGATCTATTTGGTAGAACTGTCGACCTTTGTCAAGACCCTAAAGTGGACTCTATGAACATAGCCAATTAATGTATCATATTAATATATAATAGTTTATTTGTGGAAGTTACATAGAGACATGCAATTTGTAGTAACAAAATGATCAAAATAACCCCTATTATATTTTGCTACTGTAAAAAAGTAAACCCTTGGAATTGATAGTATCAATGCATCTACACATTCATAAGCTATTAATGTGTCACTTGGAGAGAATTGGACATATTCCTATTTAAGTAAAAATTACATAGGACATAATATGAAGTAATGATTAGTAACATAATGTGGTGGTTATCTATATGAAATTGATTATATATGCAATTCAAGTAGAAATACTAGAAAGAAAGATAATGAAACAAATATGAAATTGCAAATAACCTTAGATGGGAAAGAAAACTTCAAATCAATGCATGGTGTTTCATGGTCTCTCTTCTTAATGAGTTATGTTACAAATATCTGTATATTAGGTTAAGGACATGTTTTTGTTGTGACATGTTAAGTTTTTTGCTATGTTATACCCACCATATTTGTGTTATACATAAAATAATACATTGATTAATTTAGGAAGCATTGATATGTTGTTATTGCTGTCCATAAGTGTTTTTATAAGAAAATTGTGTGTTGAATGGGGTTGTGAACAAGGGACTGGTGTTATATTTTGTTGGCCTAGAAACCCGTCCAAGATTTACTCATTAGGAGTAAATCTTGGATAGCTCGGTTTGGGACTGTTCTTGAACACATAATCTCACTTAGGATGTAAGTGTATAATGTGTATTGGGTTTTCAAGGAAATTTTGGTAGCATTTCCCTGTTTATTCTCGAAGTACATATGTACTTGGAGAACAGCGGGGAAATGTTGCTGAAATTTTCTTGAAAACCCATTACACATTATACACTTACTAGTGAGATTAGGTGTTCATGAATGGGATAGGTGGTACACATTTATTATATATAAGAATGATAGCACATGTATTTGTTGGCCTAGAAACCTGTCCAAGATTTACACATTAGGAGTAAATCTTGGATAGTCCCCAGTTTGGGACTATTCTTGAACACCTAATCTCACTTAGGATGTAAGTGTATAATGTGTATTGGGTTTTCAAGAAAATTTTAGTAGCATTTCCCCGTTTGTTCTCTAAATGTAATTGGGTTGATAACACCAAAGGAGTTATAGTGGATGAAATGGGTTTCACATTAGTGAACTTTGCAAAGATTGGCGAGAAGGGTGAACCATTCATATTGGAATCACATGCAAAACAAGTATTTTATATCGATGATCCTGCAAATGATAAATGGCCAGTTGTTCTTCATGGTAAAAGATAGTTCATGGAATATCATATAGATGAAGAATAGTACTATGATAAGTATGATGACTCCAGTCCATTCTCAGTTGGGTTGCCAACACCACCAAATATTGAAGCTAATGATGACTTGTATGTGTGCAGAGATCACAATGAAGGATTGTTAATTGATAAAAGATCGCAATATTAGAGGCATGCATGTTTATATTTTTTTATATGTTTTATTTTTCTTAATGTGAACTTTATAATGTGAATGTGAACTTTACAATGTGAATTACTTTACAATGTGAATGTGAACTTTACAATGTGAATTACTTTACAATGCGAATGTGAACTTTACAATGTGAATTACTTTACAATGTGAACTTTACAATCTGAATGTGAACTTTCAGATGGTTGAGCATTCATATGATGAATGTGTTGATGATTACCGTGACGGTGAGGATGTCAATGTGTCGCCTCACAATGTAAGTTTTAAAAATGTATCCCACCTCACATTTATAGTTATATCCTGTAAGTGTGTTTTTTTTGTCAAATTTTAGGTTGGTGATGTACCCCCTGAAGAAATTGGGGCACTTGATGAGCAGCAAAAAAAATTGAGAAAGAGAGAGGCATCACAATGATGAACAAGTTACTACAGCAAAGGGGCAATGGACCCAAACTGGCTATGGATTTCGATCATGCAGGAAATCTAGTTGGAGTCAACCGCAACTCATTTATTTCATATCTTGGGGTTCTTACTCATAGCCATTATAGTCCTATTTTTGAATCCTGGCATAGAGTTCCTATGGGGAAGAAAGACTTAATCTGGAAGGAACTATGTGTGAGTTATCATTATATGCAATTCTATTTTTGTAGATTACTAATTTTTAGGATACTAGTTAATAGCAATTCTATTTTGTAGAGAATATTTGATCTAGATGAAAAGCTACATCATAAATGCATGATACAACACTGTGGGAGGGTCCTAAGGAACTATAGGAAAAATCTCACCCGAGATTACATATGTGATGCTGAGAAGAGGTTCTTGATTGATTTCCAATTCTAGACATTGATCACTTTTTTACTAACTCTACACTATTAGTTTTTGTTTATATTCTCTTTAAAAAATAAATTTAGGAAGAAGGCAACCCCTGATCAATGGAACTACCTGGGCCCCAAAGACTGGGAGGAGTTTGTAACCCAAAGAAAAATGGATGAATTCAGGGTATTAAGCGCCACTCCCAATTTAATTAATATATGTTCTTATGTATTCACCTATTCAAGATTAACCTTTAGTGTTACTAACCAAATCAATCTGCTTACTAACAAGGCTATCAGTGATGCTCAAAGAGAAAGGTGTGCACTAAATGTGTATGACCACACAATGGGTCCAAGAGGCTATGTAGGCATTTGCCAAAGACTACAGGCTGAGTATACTGCTCAGTCTGCTGCTACTCAGGAGTCTTCTAGTATTGGTCCCACACCACCGCCTCACCATGCAATGTTGATAGCTGGGAGGCAAAATAAGAAGGGAGATATAACGAAGCCCACAACTACTGAGGCGGCTACAAAAATGGTTAAATTCAA
Organism: Alisma plantago-aquatica; assembly: GCA_963693085.1. Taxonomy (NCBI): domain Eukaryota; kingdom Viridiplantae; phylum Streptophyta; class Magnoliopsida; order Alismatales; family Alismataceae; genus Alisma; species Alisma plantago-aquatica. The sequence continues at coordinate 1,347,238,528 of OY856412.1, read as the reverse complement.
CTCTTAGAGCAATCTATCGATATTGATTATTGTTATGTTTACCTACCAATTTCTATTGATGGAGATTAGCGGGAGCTACACGAGCATAGGAAGGAAGGCAAGTTCATCCCTGAGGGCACAAGGGATGAATTGAAAGTTACTCTGGGTAACCCAGAGCATCCTAGATGTGTTAGGGGTGCAGGCGCTAGTGTGGGCATAAAAGCATTCTTTGGGCCATCCCAGCGCAAAATTGTCCCAAAAGCTGGAATTTTACAAGTTGAGGTAACCTATTCTTTTTTTAGAATGTTATTATGAAAGGGAATTCAATAATCGATAGCTAGCATTTCTTTTATCCATGTATAGGTAGATGAATTAATTGAGAGGAAAGTCCAAGAAGAAATGGTGAAGCGGCATACGTCTAAGATGACCACTCAGACGGTACTTGTGACGTGTCGTGCTTCTATTACTCCTACTACAGAGGTTGGGAGTAATCAAGTAGACCCACCACCTAGCACATCCTTTGTAAGTATTTTTATGACATAGTAGCTAATCTTTGTAGAGGTAGGGAGTTTGTGTATATATGCATATAACATTCTTTACGTAAATTTGTAGGGGTTGAAGCCATGCCATCTAAAAAGTCAAGAATATGACGTTGCAGATGCATCGGCTTACCCACCCCTTCTAGGGGAAATGTTTCATGGGACTCCAGTACCAGATGGTGTGATTCATGTGAGCCCAATAAGTGTAGTCCCCAAATGGAGGGATCTTACATTGCCATATGCCGACCCAGATTCTAAAATGCTTGGTGAGGCAGAAGGTAAAGTGATATTGTGGCCCAAAGAGGATGTCGTCTATACTCATATTGTATGCTAAATTTACATTACGTTAATTTGTTAGTGTGTATGTATATATGATTCAATTGATATGAAATTATATATACAGGTCAAACGGAAGACACCTGCTACATCTCAGCCTCCACCTCCACCTCCTGAAGTACCAAGTTGGCTTCCAAAGGACCTACACACCTCATTAGGTCCTAATTGTAGGGGTATGGCAGATTGGATAGGCGAACATGATCCAAATTTCCCTATAAATGTTACTATTCCGGAGGAAGCTACAGGTCAATCATACGATAACAATCTATTTATACAAGTTTTGCAAATGTATTAATGCATACATAATACAAGTTTTGCATATGTATTAATGCATACGTATTAATGCAGGTCAATCATATGATAACAAGATATTTATACAAGATATTTTGGATTTGTTTCATTATGATTGACTGAACACATCTATGATAGAGTTGTGGATATGGTGAGATCTTGTTTATACATCTATATACCTTGTTTTATATATGGTGATCTAGTTTCTTATATATTAATGCATACATAATACATGTTTTGTAGCCACTTACACACGATATGTACATATTTTTCATTTCTCCATGTGGGATTTTTGGTTCCATCTTTGATTAGTCTTGTAGTTAAAAACCCCAGGTCAGTTACTTCATACTTTTTTGATGTTTTTAAATATTTTGGTAAAAATAAGAAGACAGTGATAATAGCTCCATTCAATGTCGGGCAAGTTTACTTTGCTTATAATTTGGACTTAAGAAAATTACATTTTTATTGTGACTTTTTAGTTATTAATTTATAACTTTCTTACCTCTAGTGGTAAGCATAGGGAGTTACTAGTTATTGTCTCTGAGATGTTCACTGTATATTATCTAGATCCTACGGGGAAGGAATTGAATATATATGAACACGCAATGAAAAGGCCATTATACCCATGAGAAATATTTCATATTTTTATATCCGTTAACATTTGTTATTACATTACTATTTAATTACTTAATTTAATGTGTTACATTAACATGTAGGGCTTTACAAGAGTATGCCAAAGCTGGAGGAAAGATCCCCAAGAAAAAGAACCAGCCACTAACTTGGCAGAATGTGAAAGTAATTTCGCGACTCCAATGTATATATTATTTATGTAAACTGTGCTTATTTGTATTTTTGAATATTTTGTATGTTTCAATTTATAGTGTTCTACATAAGACAATGGTTGGGCATGTGGATACTATGTGATGCGATTTATGATCATAATTATCGAACATGCTGCAATGGAAATCGATACCATACATCAGGTATTATATGTAGTCTCATTAGATAATATGAAATATATCAATCTTATTATATATTATTAATTATATATATACATCATTCTCTTTGCAAGTGTTTAAAAATGACTTCACTACAGGTGAAAAGTTATTATATGTACATACTCCCTATATGATGTATGAGTTAAATGATGTAAGAGAACAATGGGCAGAAGCCCTACAAGTAGTGGGAATTTTTAAATATAATTGGGATAATGATGATGATGATGAACAAAGAATGATATTTCTAAACTTTGTTCTCATAATTATTTTTTTGTGAATGTGAATGACTTTTTATGAATTTCCATGTGTGAATGTGAAGATGATCAATACATGAATGTTTCTACATGTGTCTGAATGTGAAAAGAGATGAAATGAATGGAACTGCAGGTTGCTAAATGTGTGTGAAAATGGAGTAAATTTGAAATGGAACTACTGGTTTCTACATGTGTGTGATGAAAAATAATATGAATTTAATGTGCATATACATGTGTGTGAATCACATGATAAATATAAAATATTGTCTATCTTGTTAATTTTGCAGGTTTGTGGCCTATTGTTCGCTGATATCAATGGATGTTGTAAACCTATAGTTCAGAACTGAACTGCAGGTTTTGCATCCTACTGACCAGCCATACAGCAGGCCTGCAAACTAATAAGAAAAAAAATCAGAACATAGGCGTCAATTATTTGTGTAAAACTGACAACAAAACACATAGGTGTCGGTTGTTAGTGTAAAACTAACGTCTTTATCCCCTTCTAGCGTCGATTATCCATAAAGTTGATGCTAATTATGTCCAGGTACCAGGGCCATGCTGGGTAGCACGACCGTGGTGGCAAGGGATATGGCGTTGGTTATTAGTATACAAATCGACGCTGATGGTGTCGGTTATTAGTAGATTCTGGCCAGGTACCACGGTCGTGTTGGGTAGCACGACCGTTGTGGCTGTAGATATGGCGTCAGTTACCTATATAAAGCCGACACTAATGATGCCCTTGCTGGCACCTTTTTGGTGGCGGGAAGGGGTATGGCGTCGGTTGTTACTTAATAACTGACATTTTTAATAAGGTTATTGTGTCAGTTTTCTTTAAGAACTGACGTTGATAGTCCCCTTGCTGGCACATTTTTGGTGGCACAAACGTTTATGGCATCGGTTGGGGGACCGACACTGAAGGTGTCAACTTTTAGCGACACCCACTTGGGTGTCACTTGGAAACTGACGCCTTAGGCCTTAAATAACTAACGCCAAAGGTTATTTATGTAGTAGTGTTTCCAGGGTCTAGGGAACTCTTCTTCCTATCTCAGAAGGTAAACACCTATACCACAGGCACATAGGTACCATCAGTCTCATCCTCTCTCTAGGGTTTGGTTCCTCTAAAGAAACCAAGATACCATCAGCCTCCAGGGATTGTGCACGAGCCAACCGCAACCATCCTTTTTGGTCGCATCATCCTCAACTTCTCAGGGTTTCTCCTAGCCTAGAGTCTAAACTTCCAACCTTCTAGCTCGGGCCCTACTCTCTCTCTCTAGAAATTTACCCCATAAAAACCTTACTATTGGAGGTCCTCTCTCTAAGGTGGATCAAGCTCACAAGTGTACACCTACATGAGAGAAACCTCTCCAGATTATCTAAAACTCTTCATGCTTTTCTCATAAGTTATCCAACATACTCTCCTAGCCAGGGTTTTAGCCTACTGTCAGCCCTACTGACGTACTTTGGGTGCAACTTTGCCATGCTCAAATAAGCTCATATGGTTTCTATATGGTCATCACTAACCTCATCAATGAAGGAGCTATCCTTCACTCTACCATGCACGACCCTTCCCAGGGTTGGGTCGCCCAAGGTACTAGGTCAACCAACCTCACATGGCTCATATTGTCATGGGCATCCAAAACCAAAATCATGTCAACCCACACACATGGTCGACCATGAAATCCATCTCAACATGCCATCTCTCTTTCTAACCTTCACTTAGGGTTATGGTTAACATCATCCTCAGATGATGTCCCAGGTCTCTACCTTTAATGGAGATCTCTGCCTCCAAGACCAACTCTCTACTCGTCCTCTTAACCAGAGGGTGTAACCTTAGGTCTCCCCTGAGGGCATGACAACACATGTCATACGACCTAAGCATGCAGCTATTCATTAGTTTACACTTAAACTATTAAGCTTATGAGCATGACATCTTATTTACATGCTTTTTATTAATTTGGTGGAGGATTCCTTAAACCTTATCAACTTTACCCATACCTCAAGAGGGTGAGGAAGAGAGAGAAAACCCTAATCCATAAAATCCTTAACAACATTTGAGTTGAGAAGGGATGAATAAGATGTGGGAGTCCTAAAGGTATCTTATTTCGAGTCAAATCCTTAGACATTGGCCAGAGAGTCACACAAATTTGGGAGTCCTCGTATTCCGACTAGCGGTGCAGAGGAAAATATTGCCAGCCCTCAGAGGTGATCCTTTTCTAGACACCTTTATCTTTCTAAAAAGCCTCTAATAACTCCCTCAGTTCTATTGAATTTGTAAAATTTAATAATTACTAAAGATTAAATGAGGAACCAGTGCTCTGATACCAAATGTAACGACCCCGCCTTCCAACAACCCCCAATTAAGGGAGACCAAGAGGTCAAAGTCGTTATCCCAATTAACAGGATCAAAGGTTTGACAAATAATCAGTAATAATTATAAAATTCTACCAAACTATACTGAAAACTGGTATAAAATAAAACTTTGCATACCTTTTAAAAAATTTGGATATCTACTGCTATCCACAACTTGAATCTATTCTATCTAATCCTCCTTGAACTTTATTTCTTATTTTCACAATGTGTCACTTTACTATTTGTTCTTTTTAGGGTTGTACCTAAAACGCCGACAAACAAAATGTCAGTCAGCATATAGGAATATGTCGGTATGTGGGGACAACCAAAATTTCAAAATATGGCTAACAATCTAAATATCACAATCAAATTAATTAACAATCCAATTTATGCTTTCAATGTGACATTCTCCAACACTTTTACCCCAACACTGGAATACCCTCTTTAGGGTTTCTCTTTTGCCATTGACTTAAGTGCACCTTCTCAATCTTGAGCTTGGTGCCTGGGATCACCTCTCATGGTGCCCATTAGTCATGCAACAAAGACCACCTTCTCAATCCTGAGCTTGGTGTCTGGGGTTACCACTCATGGTACCCATGGGTCTTCCCTCTTGGGCTTGACCTTTTTGCATCATCCATCAGGGTGGCATGTAGGTGAGAGAAGACACACTTATATTATAATTGTGATAATCATATTCACTCTATAGTTGCATGAAATAAAATTCATCCAAGCAGTTATTTTTAGGCAACCGATAAAACATCTAGGAATCACCATGAAACTAAAGCAATTAACCATCAGCATAACCACATACTTGATCCAGAGCAACTTGATGTCCAAGCAATACTGATAAAGAACAATCAAACAAGCAATCAACAATATCTTGAAATTAATGCAATACATCCAAGTGTTATAGTTTATCCAAAACATTCTTAAGATAGACTTGGATCCCATCTTAGGCTTTCTAGGCCACCTTTAGGGTTTCATTAGGGTTTTAGCCTCCATAATACTTTTATCACATTTAATGCTTTCTTAGTTCACAAACCCTAATTTCCCCATCATAAGCCCAATAAAAGTCTATTATTTCTCCTTTATACTAAAGCTACCATCTTTATCCTTTGAAGTTATTTCAAGATCATTAGACCCAATTATCATCTTCGGCTTCTTTCAAACTTACAACTCATATTTCATTATAATCTATTGTATGGACTCCATTTATTACTATTCCACATTTATCCATTAGAAAACCCTAATTACCATATTAAGGGTATTTATCCACAATTAGGAACTTTTCTACTCGAAATAGCTTAGACTCATCATATTTCAACTTTATACCTAAATTTCAACAATTAAGGACAATAAGAATCTTCATTATTGACATTAGGGTTTCAGGCCCATTAAAGCTTATTTATGTACATGGAACCCTAAATTAATCAAATTTTCATGTAAAACGAATTGCAACTTTACTTTAATATTCAATAGGTTAATACTTCCTAAGTTAACCCCTTAAACCTCAAAGATTCATCCTTTACCTTCAATTAGGGTTTCTAACCACACTTTTAATCAAATTAATGTACTTTTGAAAATAGGTACGAGATCATGTTCTCAAACCAAATTTAATGCGTTCCGCACATTTTTCTAAGCAATTTTCATGATAAACTTTTCTCATCAGAGTTTCCTAGAAGATTCTATGAATTTTGCAAAGAAAGGTCATTTCCCTCATTTATTCGTTAATTCTAGAAAAATTGATGGACGCTTGATCCATGGTCCACCAGACACGCAAGATCCAACGACCTAGGATTCACACGCCCCACACAGGTTTGGAAAGAAACAAAAGGTAGAAATGTCCTTACCTAAACAACGATGGCAGATGGGCAATTTGGTAATTTTCCCAGAAATCTTCTTCTTCCTCGCGTGAGCAACCCTCCACGAGCTGGCGGTCAACTCATATGTTGACTCTGGGATCTTGTCCACCAACGAGCAATCTAGGAGGCTCAGAAGCTTTGCTGCTGCCATCTGAACTCGACTGAATCCTCAATTTCATGCTCGCAGCGTGCCTCCACCCTCGACAGATTGCCAGAGCTCCGACATGGTCGATTGGAAGATGAAGAGGAAGGGTAGGTTTATTTCTAGAATTGAACTCACCAACACATTTTTTGTCACTCTCTGAAGATTCTACGGTAGTGAGTTGATGCGCTAGTGCCCTCGTGAGCCCTCTCCTATATATAAGATCAATGACACAGACTGGCAGGTTAGGGACTCTCCACTTTGGTGACAAAACCACCCACATGTTGGGTTGGTTCACACCAGAAACCTCCCCCAAAGCTAATGGAGTTCTTCTCGCTCCAAGACACCCTTTCCTCTTCAAGAAATCCTCCGATCAAGGCCCTCACAGGTGGACTCTGTGCAAGAAGTCCCAGCGAGACTGGTATTTACTCCCAGCCGTTGGATCGCCAATCCGACAGTCACGTTTAATGCGAAAATTAGGAAAATCGGGATTAAATTCCCAATATCAAAACGTGACATAATATCCTTTCTTCTTTAGGATAATTTCTAAATTGCATATCTTGGAAACCGTGCATCATGTTGCAACCAAATTTGGAGGGTTTCTCTCTCTTGCCTTTATCTACAGGCATGCCAAAAATGAGTCCAAATTCATAAGGAAAAGGGCTTTTTCTTCAAAAGCAAGTTATTCTTTAATAAGACTTATTTAATTGATATTTCCTCTTTCTTTTGCCATTATATTATCATCTTGGATTCCTTGGACCTCGAGGAACCCTAAAGGCACGAAATCCCCTCTTGGATGATATTCCCTAGCCTTCTAAAGGCTTCTACCTCTTCATTTTTCATTATCTTACTTATTTCTTTATTAAGATATTTCTTTTCAAGGATTTCTCTTTATCTTTCATTTCCTTTTTCCTCTTTTCATATTTCTTTTATTTGAAATCACATAGAAACAAAATTTATTTAATTGTGGCCATTAATTCCACTTTCTAGAGATTTCTATGTATTTATCATAATTACTTTGCTTAATATCCATTATCTTGTATCTTTTCCTTTTATTTGGACTTTTCTTCTCTTTTATATCCATTATTGGATTAATCTAATAACAGAAATTACGGAATTCCTATCAAAAGGGAGATTTGCAAAGATATCCATCTTTTGAAGAAAAGCATACAACCTTTTCAATTAAGTCCATATTCACAAAAATCCTTACAATTCAATTATGAAAACATATGCAAAATTGAGGTTGTAAAAAAGAGCATGTGAAATACATGTGTCAGTAGGGATACCATAATAATGACTACACATGGAGGGAGGACCCCAAGTTCTCATGAAAGGATCCAAATAACTTCTTGTAGGATCTGGATCAGCAGAATCAGCAGAGACCAGTGCAACAACAACGTCCAGTGGCAGAAGAGAGCACTATTGTCATCTTGAAACAAATTGTGAAGCAAAATGACATGTTGCTCAATAATGTTCAGCGGGACCTCCAGAACCACAGTGTGTAGATGAGAACTTTTGAGACGACATTATCTCAACTTGCAACAGATGTGGCCACATTGAAGAAGCCTTCTCAGTAGGGCTTTCTAGGAAATACTAACACTCCAACGGGGAATCAGTAGGTCAAAGCCATACTATTGAGAAGTGTGAAGAAGACATTGACCCCACAGTTTGAGGAGAATGAGCTGATCAGTCTTGTTGATAGTAATGACTCAGTGCCAGAGTAAGCGCAAGCAGAACCTGAGAGGACACCTACGGTACCAGTTCCATATCCCAATAGCTTGAAGGAAACAAAGATCGATCAACAATTCAAGAAGTTTCTGGACAACTTTAGGAAGCTTTCTATGAATATACCATTAATTGAGGCAATTGAACAAATACATGCATATGGTAAGTTTTTGAAAGATATCATTAATAAGAAGAGAAAGATTCCATATTCTAATGTGGTTGTCTTAAGAGAGCAAGTTAGTGCCTTCATCTTAGGTACGCTTCCACCAAAGAGGCAATATCTCGGTTGTTTCAACATCACATGCTATATCGGGAAGACAAAGTTTGGTGAGGCACTTTGTGATTCAAGGGCAAGCATTAACTTGATGCCCCTATCCACTTTCAAGAAGCTTGGTCTCAAAACATCAAGGAAAAATAACTATGAAAGGGGGAAGAAGCAGGAGATGGGGTAGAAGGGGAAGAGGAGGAGACGGTGGAAAGTCATGAGCACAAATGACAGTCAATCAACTGAACAACTGACAACTGACAAACTGGAGGGAATCATCCCAAATCCTTTTCCACCAGGGAGGAAGATGAGAGGTAGCAAGCCAAAAATGAAGAACACAAGGCATCCCCCTCCCTATGACAAGAAAAAGAGAAAGTCTTGGAGGGAGGACCATAAGGAGGATATTGAAGGTTCGAGCAGGAAGGAACCAGCGGGTAAAGAGGACAAGGAACCTGCAGGAGACCAATTCACTTAATCCTTCCTCAATGATAGACATCCTATGCAGGAACTCTAGAGGAATAGGTAGAGATAGAAGGAGGTTGGCGTTGAAGGAGATGATGTCAATCTACAAACTAGATTTGGGTGCCATCCTTGAACCATGAATCAATGCGGAGAGGGTGATGGAAACCATTGAAAAAGGCTGGATTTTTCCAACTCTTATCGTGTAGAAGACAGAGGTTTTTCCAGTGGCATCTGGCTGTGCTGGAATGAGGACCATTATTCCATTGAAATCATCTGCGGCCACAGGCAATTCATCACCTACAGAGTGAATGGTACCTTCTATGTTACGATTGTGTACGCAAGCCCACAAGTTACAACAAGAATGCTGATATGGAAGCACATCGTCACTCTGGGACAAAGGATCAAAGGGCCTTGGCTATGTTTGGGAGATTTCAACTCCATTACCAGCCCGTGCGAGAGGAGTGGCACCACCATTTTTAACAACCAAGAAGCCATGTTGTTCCATTCTACTTTGATGGAGGCGGACCTATCCGATCTCGACTACTCTGGTATGAAATTTACCTATAGGCATGGCCTCTTACAGAAAAAATTAGATAGGGCCCTGGGTAATACGGAGATCATAGAAAACTATGCTAATCTCACCGTGGAGCACCTCCCAAAAACTGGGTCCGACCACTGTCCCCTTCTTATTCGATGTAGTGACAAGGAGAAGGGCCGACACAGGTTCTTCACGCGCCCTTCCTGGAAGGCATGTCCGTCATTCAGGAGTATGCTTGAGGAAGCCTGGCATTCAGAGCTAACATTTGAGGAGGCACTCAAGAAGTCACAGGATCCTATCAACAAGTGGAGCAGCAAAGAACACAAAGACAAGAGACGAAGGAAGGACATATTGCTCAAGAACATCAATCGTCTACAGGTCAATTTGGAAGAACAATATAACCCCATATTTGAGGCTCTATGTAATGATATGCAAGATGCCTTCGATGCCATCTTGAAAGAGGAGGAGGAGGACCTCAAGCACTGAGCCCACCTCAACTGGATTGTTGACGGTGACAACAACAGCTGGTATTACCATACTTTTATCAACCAGATGAAGAGAAGAAATAATATAATGGCCCTTAAGAACAATTTTGGTGAGTGGGTCAGAGGCAAGGAGGAACTTATGAGTTTAGTGGTCCAACACTTCAAAAATGTTCTTACGGTGCCTGATGACAGAGGCACTCGAAGGTGCGATGCGTTTCCCGGCTCATTTCACCCACCCATGACAGAGGAGCACCACTGGCTTGGCAGTCTACTGAGCGTGGATGAAATCTTCTCATATGTTATGAGCATGGACCCGGTTAAAGCCTCCGGTCCTGTTACAACCCCAATTTTTGGGTTCAATTGGTGAGAAATGTAATTTCTCATATTAAAGATAATTGAACAAATAATGATATAATTTGTTTTGAATAAATGGATTTTGTTTACAATAGCCTTGATATTTGTGTTGTGGGCTTTATTGTCTATTGGGCCCAAATAATAAGAAAATTCAATTAGTGAATGAATAAATGAATATTTGAGAAAAGAATGAGATGGAAACCTCTAGAAGGAAAATCCAAAGATGGATTTCGTGCCTCTTGGGTTCCAAGGAGTCCAAAGTTTCATAAAGAGTGCAATACGAAAACAAAAGATCAATTTGTTGGCTAAATTGGACATTATTATAATCTATTTATTTCGATGATGACAAACATTTCATTCTTGTGGATCTAACGTGCTACTTGAGTGTTGCAGGAACAAGGTGGATGACAAAACTTTGGAAGAACTAAATGCTCACAATGTGTTAATTTCATGATTGTAATCAAATGTAAAAAACTTGTACAAGTATATAATGTACAAGTACTTAGACATCATGTAAATCAAGCGTTAGATCTTCCCTAGCCAATCACAACACCTAGATAGGGCATTCCCTACAATAGTGTCACAACTGCAAACTCATACACACACTAAATACTTAGTTTAAAACATTGAAATAGGGTTAATCTCGGTCGACAAAATTCTCGACCGAGACACTCTCGGTCGACAAACTCTTCGACCGAGAATGACCCAAATAGCCATTAGACACAGTAGACAAAGTAGTTGGGAGTTGGATCAAAATATTGCTACAGACAGTCCCTCAGTCGACACGTCCTCGACCGACTAGGACTCGCGGTCGAGAAATCTTCGACTGAGAATGTCTCTGTCTGCACTTTTCAGAATTAATTAACTAGTCGTTGTTAAAGCAACTAATGGTTACCTAACGGATAGTTAAGCACTAAGAACCCCGTAGAAAGTGTCTAGAACGTCCTTAAGCATCCATAGGACATTCCTATAAATAGGACAAGCCATAGGACACCCAAAACACACTTATGCAATACTTGAGCATTCACACTTGCAATTGAGAATCCATTCTTATGAGCAATTGAGCAACTCCAACATTTGCTACTAATTTTCATTGCTCTAATTTCATGTCCTATAGGCTAGCATCTCCTACCCACTGCATCTACACTTCCATATACATTGGTTAGGAGATCAAAATGTTTGATATAGGAAATCAAGCCTTGTGCTACAACGGTATTGTAATTTCTATTTTTCCTTTCTGTTCCTTTATATTGTTTCTACTCTCCTTGCTACTCCTAGGGTTGGAGGCTATGGATTGGAGAGGGTTTGACTTCTCAGGTGGAGAAGGTGGACTTTGGACTACTTCAAGAAGGTTGTCTCAACGGGAAGCTACTTCAAGAGGAAGGCTACTTCAAGGGGGAGCTTGAGGTTACTTCAAGGAAGGCTGCTTCGAGGTTGGTGAGACTACTTCTAGGTGAAGGCTATCTGAATTGTTTGGTGAAAGTGTTGTAATTTTATGTAACATCCTTGTGAGGTACTAAAATTAAATACTTTCAAAATCCCGATTGGGTAAACAACTGGGTAGTGGATTGACTGCCTTAGTATTTGCTAAGGTTAGAACCATTCTAAATCCTGTCCCCTTGTCCAATATTTTTGTGGTTGCTTGTTTTGGTTGAACTAATTTTAAAATATCCATAAAACCCTATTCACCCCCCTCTAGTGGTTTTTCAATTGGTATCAGAGCAGGCTTCATGGAGCTCTAATCGAGTCTTGAAGAATGAAGGGTTGTGGTGTCTACAACCGCAAGCAAAGGAAAAGCATGGACCAATCTTCAACAAGTTGCAATTGGTGCTGAGGAACAAGGCACACTACACCTAGCTGTCCATGGAGTTCAAAGAAGGAATATGTGCATAAAGAATGCCTTATTGTTACAATAAATGAAGACGAAGAAGAAGAGGTAAGCCTTTTTGATTTACCTAAAGAAGAGCTAATTGCTAGTCTTGAAGAGACACATAATAAGTATATTGAGTGCAAGAAGAAATTAAAGAAATCTAATAAAGCAAATGATGAGTTACATGCTAAACTTCTTGCTCTCACATCTGAAAATGAAGATATCAAAAAGGTTATTGAAGATCATGATATTAAGCTAAAATATGTAGAAGAAAATTGCAATCTTCTTTCCCTAGAAAAGTTAAACTTTCAAACTCAAGTAAATGATCTTAAAAAACAACCTGTTTTGTGTACACATCTAGATTATGAAATTATTGTGAAAGAAAGAGATTCTTTGTTATCTAATCTAGATCAAGCAAAGTTAGATATCAAGAAGAGAATGGATGAGATTGCTAAGCTGCAACAAGAAGTTAGTAGTTTGAGTAACAATGATACTCTTGATAAAATCTTAAATGATTCTTATCATCAAATTGAAAGGAGAGGACTAGATTATAAGCCTAAAGGAAAATCTTACCAAAAACCTAGTTGGAGAAAGACACAAGTGCTAGAGAATCAATCTATGAATGTATCTAGAGGCAAATATACATATGTATCCAAGAACAACCTAGAACAAAATCATAGAAAGAGATATGAGGTTGATTCTATATGTTACCATTATTGTTTGCATCTTGGATATTATTCGTTCTCATGTCCTTACAAGAAAAAGGATGTTAAGTTAGTATGGGTTCCAAAACCCCCAAACTAAATGAACAAAATTAAGTTGAGATATGACCAAAGACTCTAAGTTGTATATCTCTATGTCTATCTCAACTTAACATAATGAGATAATAAATTGATTCAAGTAATTAAAATTACTGACTTGAAAATATACATTTTAAACAAATCTACAGAGACACATCTTTGAAAATTTGTCTTAATTAGGGTCCTCAAAACATAAAGACTTGAATATGATTAGTTGAGATTTGATCTAAATGTTAATTTGATATTCATATGTTTTATCTCAACTAAACTAAGTTTTACAATACATAATTGAATTGAAAATGACCTATGATTTACTTGTAAACAATAACTGAAAAACAGTACAGAAACATTCTCGGTTGAGAAACTGTTCGACTGAGAACATTGTCGGTCGAGAATTAGTCGACCGAGAAGGTTACTATTTTGAAGTTTGCAACAAATCTGATAAAACATGTACAAACAGCAGCATTCTCGGTCGAGAAAAACGTCGACCGAGATAAATTCAGTCGACAAAAAGTTCGACTGAACCAAGTTATGTGGAACATGTTTTAATTAATCTAGTTTGCTATCAATTTGTAATTAATGATTGATTGAATATGCAAATCAAGAGTGAACCTTATAGACCATCTTAAAATCAAAACATATTGATCTTTTGAATCATGAAAAAAGGTATAACCTTATGAATATGAAATTCTTAAACATATTGCAAAAATGATATATGAAAACTGATATTGAACATACTTTCTTCATTGATTGACAAAGTTTGTTAAGTATGTTCATTTACATGGCTCGTCTTAAAATTTGAAAATCAATGAACAATAAATGAGATTATTTTGGTTAATCCTCTACATGGTTTGGTTTAAAATTGAAAATTATGAACCATGTTGATTTAATCAAGGAAATTACTATTTTATCATAGTCAACATGGTTTATCCTAAATATTTCTTGTTCTATCTATGGTATAGGAACCATGTGTATTAAAATTTAAATGGTCATAATCATTGTATTATATGCTTCTATCTTGATCATTGTATTGAGGATACGCTTCTACTGTTCTATCATAATTATTGCGCCATGATCATTATGTTTCACTGGTTTGTCTAAAATAATCCTTGATCCATATATACAAACCATGAATGGATATTGTTTGTGATCATTTTGATTGAGCTCATATGAAGATTCCATTTTGCATAAACTTTATGGCACAAATGCATTTTTAAATTGAAAAATCTGCAGAAATTATACTTCACATATAAGTATCCAAATTGGAAATCTGTAGAAAATTGCCTCTTGGTTGAAATCAAGTTTGACCAAGGGGCGCTATGGTCGAAGTCAAGGTCGACCTAAAATAAGCTTGACAAAATGCTTATTTGTACATCATTTTACTGCACTTAATCTTAGTATCTTGACTCAAAATGTGTTTATCACATTGAAAACATAATTTTAGTGCATAACTATCATAAAAGGTCAACTTATTATGATCTAATATTGATTGTGACCTTAGAATCCTCAAATTATCGTGACTATAAGATTAAGGGGGAGCTCACACAAACTATCTTGATTATAAGATTAAGAAGCTTACAAAACTTTGAAAACATCATTTGAAGCCTGTTATGACCTTAGCATCCTTAAAAGTAGTTTTGGTACTAAAAACAAAGAAATCTACAATATTCATGAATATGACATATATCTTGTTCTTAACAGAATTCTCTAAACAAATTAAGGGCTTAACATCCCGTGTATTTGATTAGAGATACATTCTATTAGAAAATTAAAAGGATCTCATATCATTTCAAGGCTTAACATCCTTTGCAAATTATTGAGAAACAGATTGTGGCTAAATTCAACAATAAATGGTTTACATTTATATTATTCCCTATTTCTCAAACTGAATATCTTAGTTAGGGGGAGCATAACATAAAATTAATGGGGAGAAATAAAAGTCATACAAAATGATTTTCTTGGATATCTTTTTGAAATGACAAAGGGGGAGAAATAATATAAAACCAAAAACATAAAGTAAAATGAGTTTCATAAATCTCGGGCCAACACACACTTGCAAACAAGAGAATGACTACAAAAGGTAAACTTCAGGTTTGAAACTCATATGATTTATATTTCCTTATTTTATATTTAGGAAATGTTTGTCATCTTTAAAAAGGGGGATATTTTTGGCTAAATTAGACATTATTGTAATCCCTTTGTTTCGATGAAGACAAACATTTCATTCTTGTGGATCTAACATGCTACTTGAGTGTTGCAGGAACAAGGTGGATAACACAAATTTGGAAGATCTAAATGCTCACAATGTGTTAATTTCATGATTGTAATAAAATGTAAAAAACTTGTACAAGTATATAATGTACAAGTACTTAGACATCATGTAAATCAGGCGTTAGATCTTCCCTAGCCAATCACAACACTTAGATAGGTCATTCCCTACAATAGTGTCACAACTGCACACTCATACACACACTAAATACTTAGTTTAAAATATTAAAACAAGGTTAATCTCGGTCCAAAAAATTCTCGACCGAGACACTCTCAGTCGACAAACTCTTCGACTGAGAATGACACAAATAGCCATTAGACACAGCAGACAAAGTAGTTGGGAGTTGGATCAAAACGTTGCTACAGACAATCCCTCGGTCGACAAGTCCTCGACCGACTAGGACTCGCGTTCGACAAATCTTCGACCGAGAATGTCTCTGTCTGTACTTTTCAGAATTAATTAACTAGCCATTGTTAAAGCAACTAATGGTTACCTAACGGCTAGTTAAGCACTAAGAACCCCCTAGAAAGTGTCTAGAACGTCCTTAAGCATCCATAGGCCATTCCTATAAATAGGACAAGCCATAGGACACCCAAAACACACTTGTACAATACTTGAGCATTCACACTTGCAATTGAGAATCCATTCTTATGAGCAATTGAGCAACTCCAACATTTGATACTCATTTCCATTGCTCTAATTTCATGTCCTATAGGCTAGCATCTCCTACCCACTGCATCTACACTTCCATATACATTGGTTAGGAGATCAAAACGCTTGATATAGGAAATCAAGCCTTGTGCTACAACGATATTGTAATTTCTATTTTTCCTTCTTATTCATTTATATTGTTTGTACTCCCCTTGCTACTCCTAGGGTTGGAGGTTGTGGATTGGAGAGGGTTTGATTTCTCAGGTGGAGAAGGTGGACTTTGGACTACTTCAAGAAGGTTGTCTCAACGGGAAGCTACTTCAAGAGCAAGGCTACTTCAAGGGGGAGCTTGAGGTTACTTCAAGGAAGGCTTCTTCGAGGTTGGTGAGACTACTTCTAGGTGAAGGCTGTCTGAAGGGTTTGGTGAAAGTGTTGTAATTGTATGTAACATACTTGCGAGGTAATAAAACTAAATACTTTCAAAATCCCAGTTGGGTAAGCAACCAGGTAGTGGATTGACTGCCTTAGTATTTGCTAAGGTTGGAACCACTCTAAATCCTTATCCCCTTGTCCAATATTTTTGTGGTTGCTTGTTTTGGTTGAATTAATTTTAAAATATTCATAAAACCCTATTCACCCCCCTCTAGTGATTTTTCACAATTAAGTATTTCTTTAGTAAGAAAGAAATTGAAGATAATGTTAAAATGTTGGAAATAAGTGGAAAGAGGTATAATTGGGTTATCCTTGGTGGAATTTCATATCAGAAGGATTCCTAATGATAAAAGGAATACCAATGAGGAGAATAAAATAGAAATAAAGAGAAATCCTCAAAAAGAGTTATTTTAATAATAAATGAACAAGATAATGTGAAATAATGAGTTTGGATGCATCTAGAAGGATAATAGGTATCGTTATGAAGAAATTTCGAAATAATGGAATGTGTTGGGATCCAAGGAGTCCCAAAAAAGAGGAAAGAAAGAGAAAATCCAAAATTTGCAAAATAAAAGATAATATGATACATTATTAATGATTTTGGTGGCATTGTGAAAAAGGAAGTGATTTCAATTAAAAGAAAATATAATTTCATGACCAATGAATTAAAGGGCAAGTCTAAAGAGATTAAGGGAGAGGTTTTTCGTATTTCTAATTATCCATGGAGTAATGATTATCAAAGAAAATAATTAGGAGAGAAAGACACTTGCTTCACATGGAAGGAAAAGAGTTTCTTTTGGAAAAGGGCTTGGTAACTCGTGGATAACCCACCTAGGGCTTCATACCCCCCCTCTATAAAAGGTTAGAACCCCTAGGTCGAGCCCAAGGAGATCCTTGCATCCCTCTCTCTCTCTTCTACCTCTTCTTCGTCATCTTATTTGCTCAATACCTAGGTTAGGAGAGCGGCATGACCCTTGGAACGAAGAGGAGCCAGCATGTGAGGGAGGCATGACGCTCCCACACCGATAGGAGAGGAGTCCAGCTACCCCAGACCCCGGCGCGACACCTACAGCAGGTCCACAATCAGTCGCAAGTCCACATGCTTGGAAACTCAGACGGGCCATTTTGGCAGCAAACCTGAGGTGCCCCACGCGCGCATGAGCATGGTGGAGGCAGGGTAGGTGTCCCTAGTGGTCGCCGGACTCTGGAGAGGAGGGGGTGCACTCCCGTTTGCTGCAGACCGGCGGCTAGGGCAGCAGCCGTCGTGCTGCCCAAGGCTGAAGAAGGGGAGAGAGGCACGTGGATGAAAATGCCCTCCGCGGGATGTAGAAGAAAATCACTTAACTGACGGTAAAGAAGTTCAATCGAAATGTTTCAAAGCAAGGAGCTACGTTGCATGGGTGTTGACGACGTGGTGCTCCCTGATTGGACGAAACGTAATTCCTTTATTAATTTCGTAATTAAATATTGGTAACTCCGATTAGGACAAGTAATATATGAGTTTTGATTAGGAGAATGAGAGGAATTCAATAAAAATGATATTAATTATTTTGTTCATAATTGCAAAAGTACTATAAGTTGATGAAAAGTGCATTAAAGTTAAGTTAAAAACCCTTTTTGTGATTAAAGGTTGAATCTAGTATGCTTAATGGGTTAATTGAAGTATTAATAACCTGTTGAATGATAATGTTAGATTCGAACCTGATCTAGATGAAATTTGCATGATTTAGGGTTTTTACCCCATATGAGAATGATTAAATAATTTAGAAATCCTAATTTAGGGTAAAAGAGGATAAGATCATATTTAATTTGAAAAAATGTGAAAATATGTTGTTATATGATGGTCCTAAGTTATTTGCACATAAAAGTCCTTAATTCTGTATAAATACCCTATATGTAGTGATTAGGGTTTTCTCATGCATAAAAGGTAGAATTAATGGCAAATCGAGTTCATATGATAATTAGACCATAATGAACTTTGAATTGATGATGAATGTGTATAATGATCTTGTCATGGATTAAAATGATAAAAATAGTAGCTTTAATGAAAAGAAGCTTGATGAAATTAATTAATGATTAATGTGCCTTTAATATGGAAATAGAGTTATATGTTGTTAAGATAACCTTAATATTGAAAAATAGATGAGATAATTAGGGTTTATGAGTAATGGCATAAAATTAGGGTTTAATATTGTAAAAGATGAAGGGAAACCCTAATTCCAAAATGAAACCCTAAAATGGATGCAAAAACCCTAGAAAGTGAATCTAAGTCAATAAAGTAGATTCTTGATAAAGTGTGTAACAAATAGAGTCCATATTCTTTTCAAGAATTATGTGATTATTGAATTTATTGCTTGGATTGCATTCTTGGTTGGATTTGCTTAATGCTGTGAAATCATCAAATCAGGTATATGGTTACGCTTATGATTATCCCGACTAGTTTTTCGAGGATTTTATCGATGTTTCCCTCATGGCTTGAAATAACTATTGGATGCTTTTATTTCATGCAACTATAGAGTGACTATGACTATCACTATGAATATACATGTATAACTGGCTAGATCTGGGACTACCTCTATGGCTTGTCAAGGCTAAAAGGGGTAACCTAGAGTAAGGTCTATGTTATCGTGGGTTAGAAATTGGGCTACCAAGTGTAGTGTGATGAGACCCATTAGCCTGCCATGAGTTAAGGAGTGGGCTACTTACGAGTAGTGCCATGTCACTCAACCATAGAAATCGGTTCACCTATAGGTGGGACCATGAGGGGTTTAATGGGGATCTACCATAAGGAAGGTAGTATCCAGGTCCACTGCAGGGATAGCACAGAGGGTAGGGTACTCATGGATCACAAAGTTATATTTAAAATGTAATCTTGGTTGTTAAATGATTAATTGAATGATTACGTTGTTATCATAGTTGCACGTTTATTGTTTCCCCCACATACCATCTTTGGCTGACCGATGTTTTGTTTGTCAGTGTTTTAGGTTCAAGCCAAAAGGACAAATAGTAAATCATCATATTGCGAAATACATGAAGTAAAATACAAGGAGGATTAGTTAGAATAGCATCCATAAGTGGATAGAAGTTTAGAGATCCAAGTTTTCAAAAAGGTATGCAAAAGTTTATTTTTCTTACAGCTTTTCAGTATAGATTGTTGAAATTTAATAATTGTTCTTGGTTAAGTGTCGAACCTTTGATCCAGAAGTTATGGGTACGGCTTCGACCTCTGGGTCTCCCTTAATTGGGGGTTATTGGGAGGTGGGGTCGTAACAGGTCCTAATGGAGTTAGTGCCCTCTTCTTGTAGAAGAATTAGAGAACAATCGGGCCTAATGTGATTTGCACAGTTCAGTTGGCGATTGGTGAAGGCATAATGTTCGATGACTTGTGCAACTCTACAATAGTTTTAATACCAAAGGTCGCTAACCCAGACAAGTGCGAAAATCTCAGACCTGTCTCGGTAAATAACTCTGTTCTTAAAGTGATAACCAAACTAGTGGTGCAAAGGATGAAGTGATTCTTACCCAATTGGGTTTCACAATCTCAGAGCAGCTTTATCCCAGGCAGGTGTATCACTGACAATATCACTTTGATCCAGGAGATCATTAACTCGATGAATAGGAAGAAGGGTTCAAAGACAATGGCCATTAAAATTGATTTAACCAAAGCATATGATCAGATGGAGTGGAGGTTTATCTAGGATATAGTATAGAAAATAGGTATCCATGTGAACTTATCCGGACTACATCATGAGCTCGATCAGCAGGGGGAACACTTGCATACTTTGGAACGGTAGGACTTCCAATACCTTCATGGCAAGTAGGGGACTCAGGCAGGGCAACCCCCTATCGCCTTATCTCTTTGTTTTATGCCTTGATAGACTTAGCCAACTTATCAGTCATAAGGAGGCATAAGGGAGATGGAAGCCTGTGAAGTTGGGTGCAAGGGGGGCAGTCGTTTCCCACGTGTGTTTTGCCGATGACATGATAGTGTTTGCCCAAGCTGGGATGGACCAGATGAGAACAATCTTGGACTGTTTCAGTGTGTTTGAACATGCGTTCGAGCAGGCATTGTCCATCACTAAAACCAAAGTCTTCTTTTCCAGGAGTGTAGGGTGGAGCCTCAAACAACAAATCACTTCCATGAGCAGATTCCAGTAGATGTTAGACCTTGGCCGGTACTTGGGGGTACCGATAATTCATGGTAAAGTTAATAGAAATACATATGGGGAGACGAACGACAAGGTTAACAGTAGAGTTGCCTCTTGGGCGGCCAGGTTCCTTTCACTAGCCGGTCGGGTCATGCTTGCCAAGTTAGGTCTGGAGGCGATCTCCACATATGTGATGCAAACAACCAAACTCCCTCTTCAATTATGTGATAGAATAGATGGCACCATCAGGAGGTTCATATGGGGAGGTAACCATAAGGCCCACCCGATGGCATTGGTGGCCTAGGATAAGATAACTTACAGAAAGAAGGATGGAGGTTTGGGCTTGAGGAGCATGCATGATTGGAATCAAGCCTTAATTCTGAAGCACCTTTGGGATATCAGGAGCAAGAGGGATACTCATTGGATCTCTTACATGAGGCAGAAAGCACGGCTAGGTAGGAGACTGATGAACATTTCCATACTAGGAACGGAAGTATTGGATGGGGAGCAGTTTATTGAGGAGAATCCCTACTTTATCCCGATGAACGACAAGACAACCAGAGTGTGGGATGATAGATGGCTACCTAGTTTTACCAAACTAGTGGAAGGCACCACCAGAGATATTCCCCATGAGTTGAGAGATCTAAGAGTAGCCAGCATCATTGATCTGCATGGCAACTGGGACGAGGCCTTCTTGAGAGATTGGCTGAATCCAACTTTGGCAGAGGACGTATTGCATTTGAAACCACCACACCCAGAAGATGGGGAGGATATTCAAGTGTGGACATTGATGAGCAGCGGCCAATTTACAATGAAATCAACTTACTACAAGCTTAAAGAAGGGAAAGGCCTGTGAGTAGAGGGTAACTGGGCCAAGATGTGGAGGACGAACCTGTCCAGCAAGATCAAACATTTTGTCTTGCTTATGATGTACAATGCCTTACTAACAAATTGCAGAAGAGTCAAGAGAAGGCTAACCAAATGCAGCATCTGCCCGAGGTGCCAGGAGGAGGAGGATACTATTATTCACATGGTAAGAGACTACAAGGAGGTGAGTGAGATCTGGGAAGAGATCCAACGTGATGGAGGGTCGATAGATCTACAATTAACCATCATGGACGCAAAGGAGTGGGTTGAATCAGTGCTCCAACTTGATAGGGAAAGGTATACCATCATGTTCATAGCATGCTAGTTTATTTTGAGAGTGAGGAATAAAGGCCTATTTGAAAACATGACTACACCGACGTCGGTGGTGGCCGGATCCATTCGGCGGGAGGTCAAGGCTCACAATGAGGCTTTCTGCAGGCAACAATGAATGGAGAACACTACTGATCTTATCAGTTGGACACCACCGGAACAAGGGGTAATCAAGTTCAACGTAGACGCTGCAGTGAAGAACATGATCACTTGTTGTGCACTCATAGGAAGAGACGATAGGGTCCAATGGGTCGAAGGTGCGGTGAGTGATGCGATGATTTTGAGTCACATTTATAGACGTATTTTACTTGTGTTTTATGCAGTTAGTGGTCATTTTGGTGGTTAATATTGCATGATTAATTTACTTTGGTCTATGATCCTTCTCAGTGTCAAATCTCCATTATTTTGGTATTTTGAGCATAAATGATTACAATAATATGTTTTATTTCGTCTTATGTGGTTTTGTGTTGTAATTTCAGGAAAAATGAATATCTGCTACTGTCGATACCATCGACAGTAGCTGATACCATCGACACAAGCACAGGTTGCCAACTGCAAGGAGCAGCACAGAGTCGATGGTAGCGACGTACCATCAGGTTGTTGGCGAGAAGACAGTCAATACTATCAACCCTAAAGTCAATACTATCGACACGAGGAGCTTCAGCGATGGAAAAAGACAAAAGAGATGCCTAAGAGAGTCAATACCATCGACCCTCATCGATGGTATCGAGTCAGCATCAGTCGCGACAAAGAAAAGAAAAGAAGACCGACCGATACCGCCCAGAGTCGATACTATCGACCCACGTCGACAGTATCGACACCGTCAGATACAAGTTGGTTTCAGATTGATCTAAATCTGACGGCTGTGATATTTTGGCAACCTAACTCGGTGATTATACCTAATGACGGCGGTCAAGTTCAAGGGATCACGTCATTAGCCGCTGCACACGTCCCGAGAAAGTGTGGAGAGAAGAACAGAGACAGAAGCACGCCCCAGTCGTTCTGGACGCCGAAGAAGACGTTTTCCACAGCCGAAAGGCCGGAGATCGTGCATTCTATGCCAAGGACCACTTGGATCTTCTCCGTTCAGGGGTTTCACCACTCAATCACGTTTTTCTCCATGTTTCCCCTTTTCTCTACTATATTTTTCTCTGAGATGAACATGCGGGGCTAATCCCCTTTATCTTTAGGACCGGGAGTAACCCGGGGAAGCATTGTATGACATTTTTACCATAGTAATTCATTATTTATCTCTCAAATCCATGGTATAATTTCATTTTCTCAACTATATTGTTATGTTTGATCACCATAATGATAAGCTAATGCCCTTAATTACTTGAAAGAAGAATTAACGGTTGAAAAGAGACGAAATTTACATTAATTAACAAATCCCTTGAACAAGGTGATGTAACGTTAATGGTGGGAACCCAGAGGTCGTTTCTAATGCGCCTAGTTTAGGGTATAGGTTACTACGACGGTGGAACCGACCTAGACATAGTTAGTGAATTGTACCACGACAGTGGGAAATTCTGACTACAGGCCACTACCCTGAATTGAGAGATGAATCTAAATTATTAGATAAGAATTCATACAATGATAACCCGTGGTGACACCGTAATCCTAAAGATCTCCACTTGAATTGATTAAACTAAACCTTTAATTGATTGTTCTGTTTTGTTTTATTTCATTTTCTTTTAATTTTACAACAACTTCCAACTTTATAATCGGTCTAGCTGATTGCGAGTAGTTAGTAATAGTCTCCGATAATTCAGTGTCGATGAGTTCGACTCGAGCCTCATAAAGGCCTTCACTACATTGACGCGTGCACTTGCGTTATACGCACGGTAAATTCGTGTCAAGTTTTTGGCGCCGTTGTCGGGGACACGGCAATTGTCGGCACTACGAGTGCTGCAAGCGGCCACTCTAGGCCACATTTGTATTTTATAATTTTATTTTCACTTTTTTAAATTCATAGCTTATCTTTCGCATTTTGTAGTTGTCTAGCACGGTACTAACTCAATTTACCAATTGTGCAGGTACCTATGCATGGTGCAGACGCGTAGCACCGACTACACGCAACAGACACCAAAGATTCCACTATTGGGACCTTATGATGAGGAGGATTACAATCAAGACCACTTAGAAGAAACATATTCAGAATCTGAATAAGAAGAAATGACAGAGGAACAAACAATATGGGAGAAGATCAAGGCTTCTTCTTCATCAAGGTCAAAGGGGCCAAATAAGAAGTAGGCCATCAACATTCTGACTTACAAGATTGATCCTGCATTAATCAACTTGGTCAAGTCAAATGCATTCCATGGGCTAAAGAATGAAGACCCAGTCACTCATATAAGCCAATTTGTGGAAAATTGTGACATGATTAAAATTGACAAATTTCCACAGGACACGCTCTACCTGAAGCTGTTCCCGAGTTCTCTGGCAGGAAATGCACGAGAATTGTTGTACAATCTTGACGATGAATATGTGGAATCATGGAACCACATGGTGGAGGTATTCTTCGAAAGGTTCTTTCTGCCCGAGAAGACCAATGACATGATCAGGAAAATCCACAATTTCACCCAGAAGGCAGGAGAGACCTACTCTGAGACCTGGAAAAGGTTTCAGATCATGCTTAGGAGGTGCCCGCATCACGGGCTTGATAAGGAGACACAGGTTAAAATCTTCTTTTTTGCTCTTTCCGAGCATGATAGAAGTAACCAAGATTCCATGGGCTCAGGATTCTTTTTGAACAACACGGACACGAGGTGTTGGGAAATTCTAAAAAACATGGCCAAGAAGCAATCCTGGGGCGATAGGGACGTCGTGGAACACATTCGAGTTGCGGGGGAGTCAAATGCCATCAAAGAGCTGAATGAGAAGATGGACCTTCTAGCAAAGAAACTGCTTGTAAAAGAAGATATTGAATCTAAGGATGAAGCCCAAGTCAAATTCATGCGCCAGCAGCAGGGTTTTAGAAATAATGATTACTCATGGAGAAATGACAAGAAATTTTCTTGGAAAGATCTGAATAACTTTTTGCAGGACCCTGATGCAAAACCCCAGTCGGTGGCGGAGGATAAGAGCACAGAGTTGCTCAACCAGGTGATAAAGTAGAACCAAGAACTTATGAACACCTTTGGTCAGTAGATCAAGCAACATGGGGAATTTATGAATCAATTTGGACAGACATTACAGAGCCATGGGGCTCAGATGAGGACAATAGAGACATCGATAGTGCAAATGGCAGGTGAAATAGCCAATCTGAAGAATCCAGTGCAACAAGGCTTTTTGGGTAATACAAACATTCCAGGAGGAAACCAACAGGCGAAGGCAATCTTGCTAAGGAGTGGCAAGAAGCTTTTAAACCCCAGGGCCGATGAACCAAGCAAACCCGAAGCAGAAACTGAAGGTGAGGCCACTGAGGAATTGCCAAACTCAGTCACAGATCCAGTTGAGGAAATAGCAGAGGATGTCAATGCGGAGCCCATTGTTGTTGAGAAGGAGACACAGAAAAGAACACCTTATGTGCCTCCGCATCAAAGGGCACACGCTGTCCCAGTCCCATATTTGGATAGTGTGAAAGCAAAGAAGGTAGACGCACAGTTCAAGAAGTTTCTAGACAGTTTCAGAAAGCTCTCCGTCAACATCCCATTATTAGAGGCAATAGATCAAATCCCTTCTTACGACAAGTTTTTGAAAGACATAATTACTAAGAAGAGGAAGATCCCTGACACTGAGGTTGTAGTTCTTAAGGAGCAGGTGAGTGCCTTCATCATGGGCACATTGCCACCTAAGAGGTGGGATCCAGGCTGCTTCAACATTTCATGTTACATTGGTAAGGTGAAATTCAGAGAAGCACTGTGTGATTCCCAGGCAAGCATAAACTTGATGCCTCTGTCTACATTCAAGAAGTTGGGATTAAAAGAATCAAGGCCGAGCAATATGACAATTCAGCTCGCGGACAATTCAGTGGTGAAGCCCTATGGAATTTGTGAAGATGTATTGGTGAAAGTAGATCGGTTTGTGTTTCCAGTAGACTTTGTCGTAATGGAGATGCAAGATGAACATGGCAATGAGTTATTACTTGGACGACCCTTCCAAGCTACAACTGACATGATACTTGAGATGGGGAGAGGTCGTTTGACCTTGGGTATCACCGATGATCGGTTTGAGATGGTCATGCCTTCCAGCACCACATCATCTAAAGCAACATAGCAATTCTGCATGGTAAAGCATTTTGATCACAATATTTCACTTTGTCTAGGGAAGCCATTTTTAGATATGGCTCATGTAATGACTAAGGTGGAGAAAGGGACATTGGCGGTTGACATCATGGATCAAACCAAGGTTGTGTCCCTTAGAAAAGTTGTTGGTTTTCCTAATGATGAAGAGGAGGACATTCCCCCCTCTACTGAAGATGAGGCCATAGCGAGTTCGGTTTTTAATGCATATCCTGAATTACCTCTTCAAGCCTGCTTGGTCAATATAACACATAATTGGATGAGAAGCAAGTCACTACAGGAGTGTGCCAAGATGCTTCAGGTGCTTCCATGTTTTTATGCTAAGTACTATGAAGACCTTGGCAAACTCCCACCACCGCTTCAGTCATCCTTAATCAGCCCACCAGAGTTGGAATTGAAGCCATTGCCACCGCACTTAAAGTACGCATTTCTATCTGAGGAAGAGAAGTTATCTATGATTATTTCGGCATATCTCAGTGCCGAGGAGGAAGACCAGCTGCTAATTGTGTTGAAGAACCACCGAGGTGCATTCAGGTGGTCGATCGCAGACATCAAGGGGATCTCCCCTACATTATGCCAGCACAAGATTCGGCTCGAGGAGGGAGCCAAGTCGATGATTCAGCCACAACATCGACTAAATCCTAGCATGATGGAGGTCATCAAGAAGGAGGTGATCAAGCTCCTTTCTACAGATATCATCTATGCGATATCAGACTCGACGTGGGTGAGTCCCACACAGGTAGTCCCTAAAAAGGGGGGAATTACAGTTACAAATAATTTGTTAAATGAACATGTCACGACCCGTTTGGTAACCGAGTGGCGTGTATGTATAGACTATCTTCGATTGAATGTCGTTACGCTTAAGGATCATTTCCCTCTTCCATTTATTGATAAGATTTTAGAGAGTTTAGCCGACCGATCGCATTTTTGTTTTCTTGATGGTTATTCGGGGTACAATCAAATTTCTATTGATCCTAAGGACCAAGAGAAGTCCACCATCACTTGTCCTTACGGAACATTTACATACCGCCGTATGCCATTTGGGTTGTGTAATGCACCGGAAACCTTTCAGTGTTGCATGCTTGCCATCTTTTCTGATATGGTTGAACGATGTTTGGAGGTTTTTATGGACGATTTCTCCGTCTATGGTGCATCCTTTGACGAGTTCTTATACAATTTGTACAAAGTTCTGCAACGTTGTGATGACACACATTTGGTCCTCAATTGGGAGAAATGCCACATGATGGTAAGCGAAGGAATTGTGCTTGGACATAAAGTGTCTAGCAAAGGGTTGGAGATAGACCCGGTAAAGATATCAAAGTTATTTCCAAGTTGCCCCCACCGAATTCGGTTAAAGGGGTTCGGAGTTTTCTAGGTCATGCCGGTTTTTATCACTGCATTATAAAAGATTTCTCTAAAATCGCCAAACCATTATCTGAGTTGTTGGAAAAGGATGTTGTTTTTTATTTTAATGACAAGTGTTTACATGCGTTCAACGTGCTTAAAGAAAAATTGATTTCTACACCGGTTGTGCAAACACCGGACTGGACTAAGCTGTTTGAATTAATGTGTGATGCGTCTGATTTTGCAGTTGGGGCTGTTTTGGGACAACGTGTGGACAATAAACCCGATGTGATTTTCTATGCATCCAAAACCTTGAATGACGCTCAACTGAATTATACAACAACTGAAAAAGAACTTCTCGCCATTGTTTTTGCTTTCGAAAAATTTTGGCAATACCTTGTTGGATCAAAAGTTGTGGTATGGACGGACCACGCCGCCATTAAGTATTTGATGGAGAAAAAGGATGCCAAACCTAGATTGATTAGGTGGATCTTACTTTTACAAGAATTTGATATTGAAATCAAAGATAAGGCGGGCATTGAAAATGTGGTCACAGACCATTTGTCTAGGTTGGAGAGGGTAGATGAAAAGGATTTGCACATACCCATTACCGAGACATTTCCGGATGAACAACTTTCTTACATTGTTAACTATCTTGCCTGCAAAATTATCCCGGATGATTGGACATACCAAAAGAAGAAGAAATTTTTCCATTCCTTGCGTTATTATTTCTGGGATGACCCTATTTTGTTGAAGCAGTGCATGGATGGTGTTTTACGTAGGTGTGTACTGGAGGTGGAATACGAAAGTGTTCTTCGTCATTGCCATACACTACCGATGGGTGGGCACCACGCTAGTTCTCGCACTGCAGCCAAAGTACTTGAAAGTGGCCTATACTGGCCTACTTTGTTTAGGGATGCCTGTGATTTTGTGCGGCAATGTGATTCCTGCCAAAGGGCAGGTAACATCTCAAAAAGACAAGAGATGCCCCTCAATGTATTTCAAGAGGTTGAGGTGTTCGACTTGTGGGGTATAGATTTTATGGGACCCTTTGTGTCCTCAAATTCTAACTTGTATATTCTTTTAGTTGTTGATTATGTGTCGAAGTGGGAAGAGGCAATACCCACTAGGACTAATGATGTCGATGTAGTGTGCAGGTTTGTCAAAGAATATATTTTCTGTAGGTTTGGTGTACGAAGAATGATCATTAGTGATGGTGGTACACATTTCCGAAATCAAAAGTTCATGGCACTGTTGAGAAAGTACGGGGTAAAGCACAACATTGGTACCCCGTACCATCCGCAGACACAAGGGAAGGTGGAGGTCTCCAATTGGGAGATTAAGAAGATCTTGGAGCGCACGGTGACTTCCACGAGAAATAATTGGAGCACCCTGCTACCGGATGCTTTGTGGGCGTATAGAACGGAGTTTAAGACACCTATAGGCACTACGCCTATTAGGTTGGCTTATAGTCGGGCCTGCCATTTGCCAGTGGAATTGGAGCATAAAGCGCATTGGGCGCTGAGGAAGTTAAATTTTAACTATGATGAAGCGGAAATGAAAAGGTTGCTTGAGCTCAATGAAATTGATGAGCTGCAGATGAATGCATATGAAAGCTCACAGATCTACAAGGAGCGAACAAAGTTGATTCATGATCGCCATATTCAGATGCACGTCTTCAAGAAAGGAGATCACATACTTTTGTTCAACTCCAGGTTGAAGATTCATCTCGGGAAATTGAAATCCCGATGGAGTGGACCGTTCACCATGGAAGAGGTCAGGCCACATGGCGCAATCATGGTGTGTGATGGCGAGACAACATTCTTGGTCAATGGACAATGGTTGAAATTGTACTTTGGTGAAAATTACATAAGGAAAGTGAATGAGGTCAAACTCATTGTGTGTCCAGATGCATGAGGAGCTTCAAGTCGTCTAGCCTAAGACGTTAAATAAGGAAGCTTGTTGGGAGACAACCCAGCCATCGGTAGTTTAGTTTAGTTTCTTTCACATTTGTACTTTGGTTTGATTTGATCTCGTTTTTAGTGTAAAAAAGGTACCATGATCGTTTGCTTTATGTGCAGGACTGAGGCAGAGTCGATACCATTGACCCTTGTGTCGATGGTATCGAGATGGGTACAGGTTGGCGGCTACAGAAATGGCCCTACGTCGATACTATCGACGGCCTCGTCGATAGTATCGACACACCATCAGGTTGATCGCAAAGTTGAGGTCGATAGTATCGACATGCATGTCGATACCATCAAGATCTCTGAAGATTTTCAGACGAAATTGTCTTAGTGAAGTCGATACCATCGACGGGCTTGTCGATGGTATCAACCCAGTTACAGGCAGACAGCGGCAGCCGGGCCTCGCGAGGGTGTTGCCCTAACCAGAAGTCGATACTATCGACATTCGTCGATACTATCGACGTGACATGTCACTGATCCGTGAGAGGAGATTAACAGCAATCGTTGTGTCAGGAAAGTCGATCTGTGGGACGGGTCGATACCATCGACACCTGTCGATAGTATCGACATGTCATCGATCCAGGCTCCCACATCAAGCCATCGACAACCGTCGATACCAGTGGCGGACGGATTGTGCTACATGAGTCGATACCTCGCGTCGATGGTATCGAAGGGCATACAGCAGCGCCGACCACAGTTATATAAGAGATGTATTGTCATCATATGACGTCACACCTTTAGAGAAAACCTTCTCCACTTGTGTCGAGCATCTTTGTGAGCAATCAGAGCCCGGTTACGAGCATCCACGGCGTGTGTGCTTCATCAAGCCTTCATCGAGCGAAGATAATCTTCTCTGACCTTCTCCGAGCTCCATCTTCTAATCCTTCTTCTTCTTCGACAATGGTGCACACTGTCGGCGCATCTTCTTCACGTGCAACACTGTTGGATATCCCAGTGTTCGTTCCTCCACCGACTGCATCCATTCCACGTCCGTGGATTGTCCATCCTTCTGCGGAAATCAAGAAGGTCTATGAGGAACTCATGAAGCGCAAGATTGAGCCGACCCGCTACGTTGACCGGGGCATGATCAGCAATCTGGGGTTTGACGCTAATCTGGCCTACGTGCTCAAGGGCCAGGCGAGGCATACGGGCAGGAGGCCCGATGAGATGGAACTCCATGCTGATGGTCAGCCATTCTTGAATGAATGGCCGACATACAAAGAGCTAGTTGCCGAATTCATGGAAACCTAACTTGGTGATTATACCTAATGACGGAGGCCAGGGATCACGTCATTAGCCGTTGCACATGTCCCGAGAAGGTGTGGAGATAAGAAGGGAGCCAGAAGCACGCCCTAGTCATTCTGGATGCCAAAGAAGACGTTTTCCACAGCCAAAAGGCCGGAGATCGTGCATTCTACGCCAAGGACTGCTTGGATCTTCTCCGTTCAGGGGTTTCACCACTCAATCACGTTTTTCTCCATGTTTCCCCTTTTCTCTACCATGTTTTGCTTTGATATGAACATGCGGGGCTAATCCCCTTTATCTTTAGGACCGGGAGTAGCCCGGGGAAGCATTGTATGACATTTTTATCATAGTAATTCATTATTTATCTCTTACATCCGTGGTATAATTTCGTTTTCTCAACTATATTGTTATGCTTGATCATCATAATGATAATCTAATGCCCTTAATTACTTTGAAAGAAGAATTAACGGTTGAAAAGAGACGAAATTTACATTAATTAACAAATCCCTTGAACAAGGTGATGTAAGTTTAATGGTGGGAACCCAGAGGTCATTTCTAATGCACCTAGTTTAGGGTATATGTTACTACGACAGTGGAACCGACCTAGGCATAGGTAGTGAATTGTACCACGACAGTGGGAAATTCTGACTACAGGCCACTACCCGGAATTGAGAGATGAATCTGAATTATTAGATAAGAATTCATACAATGATAACCCGCGGTGAAACTGTAATCCTAAAGATCTCCACTTGAATTGATTAAACTAAACCTGTAATCTATTGTTCTATTTTGTTTTATTTCTATTCTTTTAATTTTACAACAACTTGCAACTTTATAATCGGTCTAGATGATTGCGAGTAGTTAGTAGTAGTCTCCGATAATTCAGTGTCCCTGAGTTCGACTCGGGCCTCACAAAGGCCTTTACTACATTGACGTGCGCACTTGCGTTATACGCACGGTAAAATCGTGTCAGGGAGTTAGAACAGCTCTATCCTTTATTTTATTTTTAGTTTTTAGTTTTATTATTTTGCCTTTTGTCATTTGTTTTTCTTAGTTCTTAGTTTGTTTGTAGGATCCACATTCTATCTAGTGTAATTGTGAATGTCTTAAGTCATGTTTAATCTCATTTGCTTGTACATGGGAATCAAGGGAAAATTAAATTTTTTTAGTGTTTGCAAGCTTGAGTTGTTAAACTTTGAGCACATAACTTACGAAAATGATTGGGTTTGTCAACTCTAAAATAGAAAATCACAACTGTACATTCTTTTGATTCATGAAAAGTGGATGGAACTGGTTGTTTGAGCCTAAACTGATCAAATAATAATGAGACCTTAATTCAAAATAAGAGAGAAAAACCTCTTAATTACCACACAGGTCAATAAGGAGGGACACATAATAATTTACAATGGTTCAGTCAATTAGTCTTGTGATCTATCCACCTCATTGTTTTTCATAATCCACCATAAGAATTGGAAGTACATTACGATTTTAATCTTTTTGTATGCATCTCATGTAGATAGGTCTTGCATTGCAAAGTATTTTCACATGTTTTGCATGAAAATAAAAAATCGAGTAGCTATACATGTGCATTATCCTTAGGTGTGTGTCATTTAGCTGCATTCATAATTTTTATGCATATAGTACATCATGTATCTTATTTCTTCTGAAACAATAAGGGTGATTAACTTGTTCCATACCTTCTAAATGCTTCAAACATTTGAGCTATGCAGAAAAAGTGAGCCTGACAAATAATTCATTATGATTATTGGAGATAAAGAGCCTTAAAAAGAAAAAAAAATAGAAGAAAAATATGAAAATGAGAAATAAAAAGAATTGAGAAGTAAATAGGAATGAGAGGGAGAAAGGAACATGTTTTCACTACATATTAAGAAGAATAAGAACATGATGTTGTTCTCATAGATATTCCATCTCATCTTGAGACGGAATGATAGTGCATGCATCATTCTACCCCAAATGTAGGCATTAGGACATTTACACTTGCATAAGCATCATTTAGGTCATTTTTGCTTTGTGCATGTTAGAACTGTATAATGCTTCCATTTCTTCCATGAGCCACCCATTCCATCCACCCGTTGCTTGAATTGGTAAGCCACCTTGATTCTCTCCTCACTTATGAATATTAGGAGAGCTGCTTCCATGTAGATGGTAGTTACGGCGAGCAACGTAGTATAGGAGATCACAAGATGCACCGAGTCTGAACCAGCAAATTTTATTATGTCAACTGCCTTATATGATAGTGTTCATCAATTTTGAGGTAGATATCTTTTATGGATGATTATTGTCATCTTTAGGGTAATTATCATTTTTTGGTTAGTAAGGGCCGAAATGTGAATGTCCGGTGGGGATCATATGGTGATGTTTGTTGTGATGATCTGCTCTTTAGTTGACCCTCGCAATTATATTCTAAGGTTTTGTTGCTCAAGGCCGAGCAATGTTCAAGCTTAGGGGAGTTTGATGCGATCATTTTGAGTCGCATTTATAGACATATTTTACTTGTGTTTTATGTAGTTATTGGTCATTTTGGTGGTTAATATTGCATGATTCATTTACTTTGGTCTATGATCCTTCTCAGTGTCAAATCTCCTTTATTTTGGTATTT
Source organism: Alisma plantago-aquatica (assembly GCA_963693085.1). NCBI lineage: Eukaryota > Viridiplantae > Streptophyta > Magnoliopsida > Alismatales > Alismataceae > Alisma > Alisma plantago-aquatica. Next base: position 1,347,205,162 of record OY856412.1, on the reverse strand, counting down.
TGAGCATAAATGACTACAATAATATGTTTTATTTCGGCTTATGTGGTTTTGTGTTGTAATTTCAGGAAAAACAAATATCTTCTACTGTCGATACCATCGACACTAGCACAGGTTGCCAGCTGCAAGGAGCAACACATAGTCGATACCATCGATGGTAAAGTCGATGGTAGCGACGTACCATCAGGTTGTTGGCGAGAAGACATTCGATACTATCGACCCTAAAGTCGATAATATCGACACGAGGAGCTTCAGCGACGGAAAAAGACAAAAGTTACACCTAAGAGAGTCGATAGCATTGACCCTCTTCGATGGTATCAAGTCAACATCAGTCGCGACAAAGAAAAGAAAAGAAGACCAGCCAATACCGTGCAGAGTCGATACTATCGACCCGCGTCGATATTATCGACACTGTCAGATACAAGTTGGTTTCAGATTGATCTAAATCCGACGACTGTGATATTTTGGCAACCTAACTCAGTGATTATACCTAATGATGGCGACCAAGTTCAAGCGATCACGTCATTAGCCGCTGCACATGTCCCGAGAAGGTGTGGAGAGAAGAACGGAGCCAGAAGCACGCCCAAGTCGTTCTAGACGCCGAAGAAGACGGTTTCCACAACCGAAAGGCTGGAGATCATGCATTCTACGCCAAGGACCGCTTGGATATTCTCCGTTCATGGGTTTCACCACTCAATCACATTTTTCTCCATGTTTCCCCTTTTCTCTACCATGTTTTGCTTTGAGATGAACATGTGGGGCTAATCCCCTTTATCTTTAGGACCGGGAGTAGCCCGGGGAAGCATTGTATGACATTTTTACCATAGTAATTCATTATTTATCTCTTAAATCCGTGGTATAATTTCATTTTCTCAACTATATTGTTATGCTTGATCACCATAATGATAATCTAATGCCCTTAATTACTTTGAAAGAAGAATTAACGGTTGAAAATAGACAAAATTTACATTAATTAACAAATCCCTTGAACAAGGTGATGTAAGGTTAATGGTGGGAACCCAGAGGTCATTTCTAATGCGCCTAGTTTAGGGTATAGGTAACTACGACAGTGGAACCAACCTAGACATAGGTAGTGAATTGTACCACAACAGTGGACAATTCTGACTACAGGCCACTACCTGGAATTGAGAGATGAATCTGAATTATTAGATAAGAATTCATACAATACCGTAATCCTAAAGATCTCCACTTGAATTGATTAAACTAAACCTTTAATCGATTGTTCTGTTTTGTTTTATTTCATTTTCTTTTAATTTTACAACAACTTCCAACTTTATAATCGGTCTAGCTGATTGCGAGTAGTTAGTAGTAGTCTTTGATAATTCAGTGTCCCTGAGTTCAACTCGGGCCTCACAAAGGCCTTTACTACATTGACGGGTGCACTTGCGTTATACACACGGTAAAATCATGTCAGGGAGTTGGAACATCTCTATCCTTTAATTTTTTTTTTAGTTTTTAGTTTTATTATTTTGCCTTTTGTCATTTGTTTTTCTTAGTTCTTAGTTTGTTTGTAGGATCCACATTCTATCTAGTGTAATTGGAGATGTCTTAAGTCATGTGTCATCTCATTTGCTTGTACATGGGAATCAAGGGAAAATTTAAAATTTTTTACTGTTTGCAAGCTTGAGTTGTTAAACTTTGAGCACATAACTTACGAAAATGATTGGGTTTGTCAACTCTAAAATAGAAAATCACAACTGTACATTCTTTTGATTCAATAAAAGTGGATGGAACTGGTTGTTTGAGCCTAAACTGATCAAATGATTATGAGACCTTAATTCGAAATAAGAGAGAAAAACCTCTTAATTACCACACAGGTCAATAAGGATGGATACATAATAATTTACAATGGTTCAGTCAATTAGTCTTGTGAACTATCCACCTCATTCTTTTTCATAATCCACCATAAGAATTGGAAGTACATTATGATTTTAATCTTTTCGAATGCATCTCATGTAGATAGGTCTTGCATTGCAAAGTATATTCACATGTTTTGCATGAAAATAAAAAATTGAGTAGCTATTCATGCGCATTATCCTTAGGTGCGTGTCATTTAGCTGCATTCATAATTTTTATGCATACAGTACATCATGTATCTTATTTCTTCTGAAACAATAAGGGTGATTAACTTGTTCCATACCTTCTAAATGCTTCAAACATTTGAGCTATGCAGAAAAAGTGAGCCTGACAAATAATTCATTGTCATTATTGGATATAAAGGGCCTTAAAAAGAAAAAAAAAAGAGACGAAAAATATGAAAATGAAAAATAAAAAGAATTGAGAAGTAATTAGGAATGAGATGGAGAACGGAACATGTTTTCACTACATATTAAGAAGAATAAGAACATGATGTTGTTCTCTTAGATATTCCATCTCATCTTAAGACGGAATGATAGTGCATGCATCATTCTACCCCAAATGTAGGCATTAGGACATTTACACTTGCATAAGCATCATTTAGGTCATTTTTGCTTTGTGCATGTTAGAACTGTATAATGCTTCCATTTCTTCCATGAGCCACCCATTCCATCCACCCGTTGCTCGAATTGGTAAGCCACCTTGATTCTCTCCTCACTTATGAATATCAGGAGAGATGCTTCCATGTAGATGGTAGTTAGGGCAAGCAACGTAGTATAGGAGATCACAAGATGCACCGAGTCTGAACCGGCGAATTTTATTATGTCAACTGCGATAGTAAGGGCCGGAATGTGAATGTCCGGTGGGGATCATATGGTGATGTTTGTTGTGATGATCTGTTCTTTAGTTGTCCCTCGCAATTCTATTCTAAGGTTTTGTTGCTCGAGGGCGAGCAATGTTCAAGCTTAGGGGAGTTTGATGCGATGATTTTAAGTCACATTTATAGACATATTTTACTTGTGTTTTATGCAGTTATTGGTCATTTTGGTGGTTAATATTGCATGATTCATTTACTTTGGTCTATGATCCTTCTCAGTGTCAAATCTCCCTTTATTTTGGTATTTTGAGCATAAATGATTACAATAATATGTTTTATTTTAGCTTATGTGGTTTTGTGTTGTAATTTCAGGAAAAATGAATATCTTCTACTGTCGATACCATCGACACAAGCACAGGTTGCCAGCTGCAAGGAGCAGCACAGAGTCGATACCATCGACGATGAAGTCGATGGTAGCGATGTACCATCAGGTTGTTGGTGAGAAGACAATCGATACTATCGACCCTAAAGTCGATACTATCGACATGAGGAGCTTCAGCGACGGAAAAAGACAAAAGCGACACCTAAGAGAGTCGATACCATCGACCCTCGTCGATGGTATCGAGTCAACATCAGTCGCGAAAAAGAAAAGAAAAGAAGACCAGCCGATACCGCGCAGAGTCGATACTATCGACCCGCGTCGATAGTATCGACATCATCAGATACAAGTTGGTTTTAGATTGATCTAAATCTGATGACTGTGATATTTTGGCAACCTAACTCGGTGATTATACCTAATGACGGAGGCCAAGTCCAAGGGATCATGTCATTAGCCGCTGCACACATCCCGAGAAGGTGTGGAGAGAAGAAAGGAGCCAAAAGCACGCCTAGTCGTTCTGGACGCCGAAGAAGATGTTTTCCACAGCCGAAAGGCCAGAGATCGTGCATTCTACGCCAAGGACCGCTTGGATCTTCTCCGTTCAGGGGTTTCACCACTCAATCACGTTTTTATCCATGTTTCCCCTTTTCTCTACCATGTTTTGCTCTGAGATGAACATGCGGGGCTAATCCCCTTTATCTTTAGGACCGAGAGTAGCCCGGGGAAGCATTGTATGACATTTTTACCATAGTAATTCATTATTTATCTCTTAAATCTGTGGTATAATTTCGTTTTCTCAACTATATTGTTATGCTTGATCACCATAATGATAATCGAATGCCCTTAATTACTTTGAAAGAAGAATTAACGGTTGAAAAGAGACAAAATTTACATTAATTAACAAATCCCTTGAACAAGGTGATGTAAGGTTAATGGTGGGAACCCAGAGGTCGTTTCTAATGTGTCTAGTTTAGGGTATAGGTTACTCCGACGGTGGAACTGACCTAGACATAGGTAGTGAATTGTACCACGACAGTGGGCAATTCTGACTACAGGCCACTACCCGGAATTGAGAGATGAATCGATTTTATTAGATAAGAATTCATACAATGATAACCTCCGGTGAAACTGTAATCCTAAAGATCTCCACTTGAATTGATTAAACTAAACCTTTAATCGATTGTTCTATTTTGTTTTATTTTATTTTCTTTTAATTTTAAAACAACTTCCAACTTTATAATCGGTCTAGCTGATTGTGAGTAGTTAGTAGTAGTCTCCGATAATTCAGTGTCCCTGAGTTCAACTCGGGCCTCACAAAGGCCTTTACTACATTGACGCGTGCACTTGCGTTATACGTACGGTAAAATCGTGTCAGGGAGTTGGAACAACTCTATCCTTTAATTTTTTTTAGTTTTTAGTTTTATTATTTTTACTTTTGTCATATGTTTTTTTTTAGTTCTTAGTTTGTTTGTATGATCCACATTCTATCTAGTTTAATTGTGGATGTCTTAAGTCATGTGTCATCTCATTTGCTTGTACATGGGAATCAAGGGAAAATTTAAAATTTTTTAGTGTTTGCAAGAATGAGTTGTTAAACTTTGAGCACATAACATACGAAAATGATTGGGTTTGTCAACTCTAAAATAGAAAATCACAATTGTACATTCTTTTGATTCATGAAAAGTGGATGGAATTGGTTGTTTGAGACTAAACTGATCAAATGATAATGAGACCTTAATTAGAAATAAGAGAGAAAAACCTCTTAATTACCACACAGGTCAATAAGGAGGGACACATAATAATTTACAACGGTTCAGTCATTTAGTCTTGTGATCTATCCACCTCATTGTTTTTCATAATCCACCATAAGAATTGGAAGTACATTACAGTTTTAATCTTTTTGAATGCATCTCATGTAGATAGGTCTTGCATTGCAAAGTATTTTCACATGTTTTGCATGAAAATAAAAAATAGAGTAGCTATAGAAGCACATTATCCTTAGGTGCGTGTCATTTAGCTGCATTCATAATTTTTATGCATATAGTACATCATGTATCTTATTTCTTCTGAAACAATAAGGGTGATTAACTCGTTCCATACCTTCTAAATGCTTCAAACATTTGAGCTATGCAGAAAAAGTGAGCCTGACAAATAATTCATTATCATTATTGGATATAAAGGGCCTTAAAAAGAAAACAAAGAGAAGAAAAATATGAAAATGAAAAATAAAAAGAATTGAGAAGTAAATAGGAATGAGAGGGAGAAAGGAACATGTTTTCACTACATTTTAAGAAGAATAAGAACATGATGTTGTTCTCTTAGATATTCCATCTCATCTTGAGATGGAATGATAGTACATGCATCATTCTACCCCAAATGTAGGCATTAGGACATTTACACTTGCATAAGCATCATTTAGGTCATTTTTTCTTTGTGCATGTTAGAACTGTATAATGCTTCCATTTCTTCCATGAGCCACCCATTCCATCCACCTGTTGCTCGAATTGGTAAGCCACCTTGATTCTCTCCTCACTTATGAATATCAGGAGAGCTGCTTCCATGTAGATGGTAGTTAGGGCGAGCAACGTAGTATAGGAGATCACAAGATGCACCGAGTCTAAACCGGCAAATTTTATTATGTCAACTGCCTTATATGATAGTGTTAATCAATTTTGAGGTAGATATCTTTTATGGATGATTATTGTCACCTTTAGGGCAATTATCATTACGTGGTTAGTAAGGGCCGGAATGTGAATGTCCGGTGGGGATCATATGGTGATGTTTGTTGTGATGATCTGTTCTTTAGTTGACCCTCGCAATTCTATTCTAAGGTTTTGTTGCTCGAGGGAGAGCAATATTCAAGCTTAGGGGAGTTTGATGCGATGATTTTGAGTCGCATTTATAGACATATTTTACTTGTGTTTTATGCAGTTATTGGTCATTTTGGTGGTTAATATTGCATGATTCATTTACTTTGGTCTATGATCCTTCTCAGTGTCAAATCTCCTTTATTTTGGTATTTTGAGCATAAATGATTACAATAATATGTTTTATTTCGGCTTATGTGGTTTTGTGTTGTAATTTCAGGAAAAACGAATATCTGCTACTGTCGATACCATCGAAACAAGCAGCACATAGTCGATACCATGGACAGTAGTAGATACCATCGACACAAGCATAGGTTGCCAGCTGCAAGGAGCAGCACAAAGTCGATACCATCGACGGTGAAGTCCATGGTAGCGACGTACCATCAGGTTGTTGGCGAGAGGACAGTTGATACTATCGACCCTAAAGTCGATACTATCGACACGTGGAGCTTCAGCGATGGAAAAAGACAAAAGTGACGCCTAAGAGAGTCGATACCATCGACCCTCGTCGATGGTATCGAGTCAGCATCAGTCGTGACAAAGAAAAGAAAAGAAGACCATCTGATACCGCACAGAGTCGATACTATCGACCCGCGTCGATAGTATCGACATCGTCATATACAAGTTGGTTTCAGATTGATCTAAATCAGACGGCTGTGATATTTTGGCAACCTAACTCGGTGATTATACCTAATGACGGAGGCCAAGTTCAAGGGATCACGTCATTAGCTGCTGCACACATCTCGAGAAGGTGTGGAGAGAAGAACAGAGCCAGAAGCATGCCCCAGTCATTCTGGATGTCGAAGAAGACATTTTCCACAGCCAAAAGGCCGGAGATCGTGCATTCTCTGCCAAGGACCGCTTGGATCTTCTCTGTTCAGGGGTTTCACCACTCAATCACGTTTTTCTCCATGTTTCCCCTTTTCGCTACCATATTTTTCTCTGAAATGAACATGTGGGGCTAATCCCCTTTATCTTTAGGATCGGGAGTAGCCTCATTGTATGACATTTTTACCATAGTAATTCATTATTTATCTCTTAAATCCATGGTATAATTTCATTTTCTCAACTATATTGTTATTCTTGATCACCATAATGATAATCTAATGCCTTTAACTACTTTGAAAGAAGAATTAATGGTTGAAAAGAGACAAAATTTACATTAATTAACAAATCCCTTGAACAAGGTGATGTAAGGTTAATGGTGGGAACCCAGAGGTCGTTTCTAATGCGCCTAGTTTAGGGTATAGGTTACTACGATGGTGGAACTGACCTAGACATAGGTAGTGAATTGTACTACGACAGTGGGCAATTCTGACTACAGGCCACTACCCGGAATTGAGAGATGAATCTGAATTATTAGATAAGAATTCATATAATGATAACTCGCGGTGAAACTGTAATCCTAACGATCTCCACTTGAATTGATTAAACTAAACCTTTAATCGATTGTTTTATTTTGTTTTATTTCATTTTCTTTTAATTTTACAACAACTTCCAACTTTATATTTGATCTAGCTGATTGCGAGTAGTTAGTAGTAGTCTCTGATAATTCAGTGTCCCTGAGTTCGACTCGGGCCTCACAAAGGCCTTTACTACATTGACGCGTGCACTTGCGTTATACGCACAGTAAAATCGTGCCAGTGAGGCATCTACACACATCGGGCACGGAAAAAGCAGAACTAGAAGGGATTTTGCACGTATTGGAGGTGGCGATGGATAACAATCTTATCAGGGTGTCTATTAAATCATATTCACTAATTACAGTCAAGATAACTAATAGAGAATACGACGCTTACCCTAGATATGCCAAGTTGGCAAGTTGCATAAAGCGGTTGCGGGGGCTAGGTTGGACTATAACGTACATAAGAAGAAAAGGCAATGGGGTTGTTGATGAGTTGGCCAAGTCAAACAATCAAAACCATGCAACATACATCGACTATGCCTTACCCCAATGGGGTGCTTTAGTTTAATTGCTAGTGACTGTAATGGTAGTAGTACTACAATATTTACTAATTATTCTTTAATTTGTGATTGTAAGCTTTTTTTTGATAATGCTCGCAAGAGGAGGGAGGGATGACTAAGATTGCCTCCTGACTTCTTTAAAAAAACATCAAGGAAGAGAAGCATTATGATACAGTTGGAAGACAACTCGGTAGTTTCACAGTATGGCATTTGCGAGGATGTGCTTGTCAAGGTGGACCGGTTTGTTTTTCCTGCAGATTTTGTAGTGATGGAGATGCAAGTTGAACATGGCAACATGATCCTGCTAGGACGTCCCTTCCAAGCTACAACCGACATGATTTTAGAGATGGGAAGAGGCCGCTTGACTATGGGGATTAAAGATGACATGTTCAAGATAACCATGTTGGGAAATTTTGAATCATTTGATTCTCAGCAGCAGTGCCATAAGGTGCATCACATTAATAATAACATTTCTTTGTTCTTGGGAAAACTATTTCTGGACATGGCACATGTTATGACAAAGGTGGATAAGGGTACACTTGTTGTGAACATCATGGAGAACATCAAGGTGCTCTCACTTGCCAAAGCGGTAGGATACCCAGATGATAGAGAAGAGGATGTGAGTTTGTCTACTATGGATGAAGACGTAGAGGGTTCCATATTACAGGTCCATCCATAGCTTACTCTAGAGGCTTGTCTCATGAACATAAGGGATGATTGTGTTCTGGACCAGTCAAGGGAGGAGTGTGCGCAACTACTGAAGGTGTTGCCATGCCATTACACAAAGCATTTTGAGGACTTAGGGCCACTACCACCACCTTTGGTGTCGTCACTTCTAGACCCGTCCGAGTTAGAGCTCAAGCCATTGTCACCTCATCTGAAGTATGTTTCTCTAGCAGCAGAGGAGAAGCTACCAGTCATCATCTCAACATCATTGAGTATTTCAGAAGAAGAACAATTACTCACGGTGTCAAAGAACCATGAAGGTGCTTTTGGGTGGTCTGTGGCTGATATCAAGGGGATTTCTCCAACCTTATGCCAACATAAGATTCACCTAGAAGAGGGCGCGAAGTCGGTCATTCAACCTCAATGTCATTTAAATCTGATTATGATGGAGGTGGTAAATAAGGAGGTAATAAAGTTACTGTCGGCATGTATTATTTATGCTATTTAAATCTGGTTGAACGTTGCAACCCTTAAAGACCATTTCCCATTACCGTTCATAGATCAGATTTTGGAGCAACTTGCAAGTCGCTCCCAATTTTGTTTTCTAGATGGATATTCGGGTTATAGTCAGATTTCAATTGAGCCTAAGGATCAGGAGAAGTCTACCTTCACCTATCCTTATGGCACTTTCACCTATCGCTGCATGCCTTTCAGGTTGTGCAATGCACCCACAAGTTTTCAAAGGTGTATGTTGGTGATTTTCTCAGATATTGTAGAGAGAGGTCTCTAAGTTTTCATGGATTATTTTTGGTTTTATGGGACATCGTTTGAAGAGTTCTTGAAAAATTTGGACAAGGTTTTACAGAGATGTGAAGATACCCATTTAGTGCTTAATTGGGAGAAAGGTCACATGATGGTTAATGAGGGCATTGTGTTAGGCCACAAGGTGTCCAACAAGGGATTGGAGGTAGATCCAGTTAAAATAGAGGTAATCTCAAAACTCCCTCCACCATCATCAGTGAAGGCAATTAGGAGCTTTATAGGCCACACTAGGTTTTATCGCCGATTTATTAAAGATTTTTCAAAACTTGCTAAACCTTTGTCTAAGCTTTTGGAAAAGGATGTTGAGTTCGATTTTGATGAGAGGTGTTTAAAAGATTTTGTGATTTTGAAAGAGAAACTCATATCCGTGTCAGATGTGCAAGATCCAGATTGGAGCCAACTGTTTGAGTTGATGTGTGATGCATTAGAATATGCGGTAGGGGATGTGTTAGGACAACGTCTCAACAAGGTCCCTACGGTCATTTATTACGCATCTAAAACTCTTAACGACGCACATTACACCACCACGGAAAACGAACTCTTAGCTATTGTTTTTTCTTTTGAAAAGTTTAGGCAATACCTTGTAGGAGCTAAAGTGGTGGTGTGGACGGATCATGCAGTCATCAAGTACCTACTACAGAAAAAGGACGCCAAGCCTAGACTTATTCGGTAGATCCTTTTATTGCAGGAGTTTGATATTGAGGTGAAAAATAAGGTCAGGATTGAGAATGTGGTGGCTAACCACCTATCTAGGCTAGAGAGGGTAGATGAGAAAGACCTTGACATACCCATCCTAGAGAACTTTCCCGATGAACAATTATTTTCTCTTAATCATATGGTCCCTTGGTTTGTGCGTATTGTGAATTATCTTGTTTGCAAGGAGTTTCCTAATGATTGGGGGTATCTGGAAAAGAAGTAATTTTTCCATTCTCTGCGTTATTATTTTTGGGACGATCCTATCTTGTTGAGACAATGCAAGGATGGTATTTTGAGAAGATGTGTGCCAGAGAGAGAGTATGAGAGTGTGTTGAAACACTGTCACACACTACCTATAAGAGGGCACCACTCTAGTTCTAGGAAAGTTGCAAAGGTTCTAGAAAGTGGTTTGTATTGGCCAATGTTGTTTAAAGACGCATAGGACTTTGTGCGGAGGTGTGACACATGCCAACGGTCCGGTAACATATCCAAGCGGCAAGAGATGTCCCCGAATGTGTTCCAAGAGGTAGAAGTTTTTGATTTGTGGGGAATAGATTTTATGGGACCCTTTGTGTCCTCTAATTCCTACCTTTATATATTGTTGGTTGTTGACTATGTTTTGAAGTGGGTGGAAGTAATTCCAACCCGCACTAATGATGTCATAGTTGTATGAAAATTTGTCAAAGATCACATTGTCTATAGGTTTGGAGTGCTTAGGATGATCATTAGTGATGGGGGAACTCATTTCACCAATCGTAAGTTTGGGGCACTTTTAAGAAAGTATGGAGTGACGAATCAGGTGGGTACACCCTATCACCCACAAACTCAAGGACAAGTGGAGATATCAAATAGAGAGATTAAGAAGATCCTTGAGAAGATGATGTCGTCAAGTAGGAAAAATTGGAGTTATTAGTTGATGCACTTTGGGCCTATAGGACAGCCTACAAGACAACCATCGGAACAATACTGTGATGACCTTGATTTTAGGAGTTTCATACCCAATATCAGTCATGGAGCCAATGGTCTATTTATGCATCATGATGTGTATAATGTTAAATTAAGCTAGTTGAACTTGTGTTGATGATATTAGAGATAAATTTTTGTATATGTAAGTTAAATATCCTTAGATATGTACCCCTCTAGAGTAACTAATTTGAAGGATCAAACAATGGAGTTTGAGTGAACTTCTCTATGGGGAATCATTGTTCAATGTTATAAGGTTCAAAACAAATAAGAAAATTCATCAAATGTTTGAGCATGAGATCGATGGCCAAATATTATTATAATAAGTTTTGATTTGTTGATGTTCATGTGGCCATTGAATGTGAATTGGCTACGAAGTGGTCAAAATTGTTTCTCATCTATCAAGCTCTGAGACTTATGGAGCTAATGGAAACAAACCTAGTCAATAGTGTCGACATTGCTTGATTTCGTTTCACTAGATCTGGAGTGACTGGTTTGACCTACTGACTTTGGAGAAGCCTTTGGATGTCTTCTGATATTATTTTGGGTGAAATTTAGAGATAGAAGGAGTCCATACCCACCATAAGCATTAACTTGAGGAACTAGTCATCACCAGGTTCCTTCATATTCAATGGAATTTGTTATGTTTTGCGTTGACCACTCAATTCCCCCTGTCGCTAGCATTTCTTCATCTGTCTCACTTCTCATACGAGGGAGGAGCATCATGACTTGGACCGACTAGAGAATCTGACCTCAGGGACCGGCTTCTGCCCACCATCATCAATCTCAGGTGTAGCGCAAACCCAATCGCAACATCAGGAGTAGAGGAAGACAACCTCTTCTCTATCGATCTGGTCAGATCTAGGCCTCGTCAGGGATGGGCCCAATATATATGTTTTGGTACTAGTCCACCTGGATAATGCAACTCATCTAGGAAAATGACTAAAATTTGCATATTTCACTTAATCAAGAAATGTTTTCTATTTTTCTTTCTTTCTTTCTGCAAATATTTTCAAATTATGAAAACCATAAATATATGTATCTTTCTACCCATGTACTCAACACCTTGTGTGTTTATTCGTTGTTTCACGTATGTTTTAGGTTCAGAGATAGCATGGGACAAAAGAAAATGAAGTGAGCAGTTGTCTAGGTTGTACCTTTTGTGTTATGATCCTGTTAGCATACATGTTCGTAGACTTGTAAAATTTTCTTCAAATTATATAAATGTAAGTTGTAAATTTAATTCATTTTGTAATATACATGTTGAATTTTGAGATTTTTTATGGTGTATGCATTATATTTGAATTTTCATGTATGTGCAAATTTCTTCCACATCACACTCTGAAATAATTGTCTAACATTTTGAGATTTGTCCTCTTGGGCCTTCTAAGTCTCAAGATGACAGAATGTAGGGACGTTACAGTTGGTATCAGAGCATGAACAATAGCTACACCTGACAGTTGCTCACCATGAAACATACAACTAAATTTCACCTTTCACTTAAAATCTTAGAAACCTAGTAAGTTGTTTATAGGTTCTAGGTTTGACCTAGCCTATAGGTTAGAACCTAGATGTTCGAGAACTAGGTTTAGACAAGTGTGTGAAACTCTATCCATATAGAGCTCATATGTATTGGGTAGCTACACTAGTCTATACTTTGTTCTCACCATTTTACTAGGTGACATGGCACTGGACTATCTACCGTGTGCGGGACACTCATTTTGCTGATTTGGTTTTGTTTTCCAATTGGCTCAAGCCTCAACAGTTTTCTCTGACATCGACCTTCTCGGAGAAAAACTATATAATATTTTATTATATATATGTAAATATAAAAATGTGTCCCTCACACTAGAGAGTAGTTAGTGATTATGTGACCTAAGTGAAAGGGAGTGACATCAGTCTAGAAGAGAGAGTAGTCTAGATTAGATATCTAGAGCCTTATCAAATATTTGACAATTAAGTAGATGATATATTGATCGATGATATAACCAAGGATGATTAATATAAGTTTGATATTGATGATATATGTTGTGTTATATCGGTTCAAGTTGTATATGAGTTCTGATCCATTTCAAAGAAATATGAGCTAAGACTTGATACTGAAAGTATGTAGGTTTTCCCACTTAAGATGAGCTAAGTTGAAGATAAAGTTGAATATGCATGAGCCTCAAGATCTTTTACAAAGGAGGACCTCAAGTGTTAGGACAAGATACGTGGTGAACTCCAGAGAGAGTGAGACCCACAAGGAGAGGGTCATAGGACCTATCCTACAATATATGAAAAATATGAAATATATGAGAAAAGATGTGTGCTAAGTTGGGTTGAGTAGATGAGTTGAGTCCTTTTGCATGATTCAATCCTCTATGTGAGAGTTGGGTAAAAAAAATGATGGATAGGTGATTCTTAATGAGAAAGCCAATCCTTTTGACTGAGTTAGGTCCTATCTTGAGTGACGTATGTGTGTGAATCTCATCATTAGATGCAAGTGAGGTGATATGTGAACTCTGGTTCTGAGAGTAAAATGCCATGTGCATAAGATACTCATGGATATTATTCCTTCCACTCCTCTTTCTTAATATATGATGCTCGAAACCTCACTTGAGCTATATAGATTATTTATATATGAGAAGTCACTCATATAAGCTTGACATATTCTATATTCCCTTCCTATGTCATACATGTATATCCAAGTTTGAAATTATGATAAGATTGACTTAGTACATTCTCTTTCTCTTCATATCATACCTGAAGGATATAAGTTGGAAATCATGAGTTTGAAACAAAGATGACTTTGGATCATTGATGAAATGATCACAAAATAAAGTTATCAACCTCAAATCTCTTGAATCCAAGCTTCAAATTTAATGATAACTCTCACACGTCAGGGTGAAAACACTTACATGTATAGATGAATAGTAATTCCCTCTAATGATTAAATCCTAATGTGATGATAATCATAAACAACACTATTGATGTAATTAAGTGTGACAATTCTGACAATTGATGACATAAAATCATGATATCACCTTACATAGGTGAGTAGAATGAAATATGAAACCTTGAGTGGTCCCTCTTAACCCCATATTTATGAATAAAACCCTTATCCTTAAGGGACTATGATGATGTAAATCCTAGAATGTAAGAATGTTCTGCGATGAATGAGATGATAAATGATGCATTGACCTAAATAAGGTGGGATGGGTACACTCCTAGATGCTCTAAATCCTAATATAATAACTTAGGGTTCATATTGATATCCCAAGCACCTATAACTGGTGGCACATATGAGGTTGGACTCTTTCATATCGCCTTGAGAATGATATTCATTGAATTTCAAGGATGAAATTCCATCTAAGGTGGGGTGAATGTGATGACGTTGATTTTAGGAATTTCATACCCAATATCCGTCATGGATCCAATGGTCTATTTATGCATCATGATGTGTATAATGTTAAATTAAGCTAGTTGAACTTATGTTGATGATATTAGAGATAAATTTTTGTATATGTAAGTTAAATATCCTTAGATATGTACCCCTCTGGAGTAACTAATTTGAAGGGTCAAACAATGGAGTTTGAGTGAACTTCTCTATGGGGAATCATTGTTCAAAGTTATAAGGTTCAAAACAAATAAGAAAATTCATCAAATGTTTGAGCATGAGACTGATGGCCAAATATTATTATAACAAGTTTTGATTTTTGTATGTTCACGTGGCCATTGAATGTGAATTGGCTACGAAGTGGTCAAAATTGTTTCTCTTCTATCAAGCTCTGAGACTTGTGGAGCTAATGTAAACAAACCTAGCCAATAGTGTCCATGTTGCTTGAGTTCGTTTCACTCGATCCAGAGTGACTAGTTTGATCTACTGACTTTGGAGGAGCCTTTGGATGTATTCTAATATTATTTTGGGTGAAATCTAGAGATAGACGGAGGCCATACCCCAATCATAGCTCTTACTATAAGCAATAACTTGAGGAACTAGTCATCGTCAGGTTCCTTCATATTTAATGAAATTTGTTATGTTTTCCGTTGATCAACATAACACCTGACCACTCAATTCCCCCTCTCGCTAGCATTTCTTCATCCTTCTCACTTCTCATATGAGGGACGAGCATCAGGACTTGGACCATCCAGAGAAGCTGACCTCAGGGACCGACTTCTACCCACCATCATCAATCTCAGGTGTAGCACAAACCCAATCGCAACATCAGGAGTAGAGGAAGACAATTTCTTCTCCGTCGATCCAGTCAGATCTAGGCATCGTTGATGATTGTGCACAGAGGCGTCAAATCTGAACACGGGCTCCAACAAGTTGCTAAGTTTCTGATCTCAGTGGTGACCGAAGGGATAAGGAGCCAGCTTTGGAGCTCGCTGTAGGTCCACCTCATAGAGGTGCCCTATCCTACATAATGAAGCAGTGCAGATGTCAGTAGGGAGATGAATTTCCTATCTTCCAGTATCCACGGCGGTGCTATGCGCCGACTAGCTTGTCTTTTTCGAGTAGTTGGGCCAAGCCAGGACTTTTGAGGATCATCGGGTGCCCGTGGTCCATAGAGGAGCGACGGGAGGCTGGTGAATCCATCTTTAATATGAAAGGGGAGGAAGACAATAGGTAGATCCCCATCAGAGAGGTCGCCTATGGAGGCACTAGCAATAACTAGGTCGCCGAGGATGACCGCAACATCCCCAAAATGACGCCCAGTCAGATGGATATTGTGCTCATACATGAGAAGATGTAGTGGCTACCCGATTCTTCACTGGAGTGATCACCTACGATTGGCACTTGAATCAGAACCACTACTCATCGGTGGTGTTCTCAGTGGCGAGCGGGTATGAAGGCCATCACGTCTGTTGAGGGAGGGCCCAGGACAGAACGGGTTCATATCTTGGGAGAGATCAGGAAGGGGCTCAGTCTAAAAAGCAACTTGAACCCGCCAGCCCAAGAAGACTAGCTACTGAGGTGTACCCCACTTGAGGGTCTGCACTGACCAACCAAGGACTGCCACCCAGGTAGTGGGACCCACAGATCAGGGTAAATCAATTTTATATCTCAGAAATATCAGTATTCTTAGAAAATGCCTAATAAATAGTTTCTGTATCCAATAAATTCCCCAAAAATACTACTAGACTCAAAAAAATGTACTCTACATTACTGGACTCTTAGCTCAGGCTTTTTAAGCACAACTATTTATGATATTTAATTTATATGATAGTACTTCTTTTTTTAGATTATATTATTGGTATAGTTAGCATATCATGGAAATTAAATATGAGAAGATTCTTTATGAACCCTAATGTCTTTTAGAGACCAAATAGAAACTCTGATCAAGTTACAATTTCAACATTTTAGCACTTTTCCCATTAATGCATAATTACATACTTTAAACCTTATATTAGTTCTAGAAAACAGACCAGTCATCAGAAAAATACAAAAATTGGACCAAACCCTTGTTATGACATCCTGATCAGTAGAAAGATATTAGATACCATCCTAACATCAGGTTGACTTAGGTTTGATGAAAACCCTAATTTGGACCTAAAATATCAAGAATATATGAACCATGCATTAATGATGATTAATTGTTATTAATCAGGTCATGGTCAAAGTTGTAGATGATCCAGAATATAAACAGGAATCTCTAAACTCAGGTACGTAGGTTTTTATTTAAGTATATGACTATAGTTTTATTTCTTGCAATCATGATATGTATGTATGCTCTCTTCTATTTGCAAATATTGGATGTAGTAGTACTATATAGTACTCGATGTTTTATCACTTGAAAACATAAATGACGAGTAGCTATTTTGTAGTTATTTAAGGTGTTCATTATCCCCCTTACGAGGGAATGGATTAATGTTGACTAGTACACCTCCCTAGAGAACACAGTGTATGGGGAGTTTCCCTAGAGTACTTGGTACACAGGGATGGGCCCAATATATAGGTTTTGGTACTAGTCCACCTGGATAATGCAACTCATCTAGGAAAATGACTAAAATTTGCATATTTAGCTTAATCAAGAAATGTTTTCTATGATTTTATTTCTTTCTTTCTACAAATCTATTCAAATTATGAAAACAATAAATATATGTATCTTTCTACCCATGTACTCAACGCCTTGTGTGTTGATTCATTGTTTCACGTATGTTTTAGGTTCAGAGATAGCATGGGACAAAAGAACATGCAGTGAGAAGTTGTCCAGGTTGTACCTTTTGTGTTAAGATCATGTTAGCATACATGTTGGTAGACTTGTAAAACTTTCTTCAAATTATATAAATGTAATTTGTAAATTTAATTCATTTTGTAATATACATGTTGAATGTTGAGATTGTTTATGGTGTATGCATTATATTTGAATGTTTATGTATGTGCAAATTTCTTCCACAACGCACTCTGAAACAATTGTCTAACATTTTTAGATTTGTCCTCTTGGGCCTTCTAAATCTCGAGATGACCGTATCTGGGGACGTTACACACACCCTTTAGTTTAGTTTATGGTTGAGTATGTCATCTTCCTGTGGCATTAGAACATAAGGATCATTGGGCGTTGAGAAGGATAAATTTTGATCTTGTTGAAGACGGGAAGACAAGAAGGTTGGAATTGAATGAACTTGATGAATTAAGATGGAATGCCTATGAAAATGCTAGATTGTACAAAGAAAGGACAAAGCAAATTCACGATCGGCATATAGAGAAGAGAGTGTTCTATCTGGGGGAGAGTGAATTCTAGGCTAAAATTGCACCCTGCCTAAAATACCTCCGATGATTATTCTCCCAGACAACACGGAGATAGAAGAGCCCCTCGAGATGGTGTGTGTTGCTGCCGATTATTTTGAAGAACTATTCTTACCTCCAAGCGGAATCGACGGTGACCTTTTATTTGAGTTCCTAAACAATAATCCCACGAAGTTAGATTCGGAAGATAATATCAAGTTGTCCTCTATTCCTTCCGAGCAAGAGATTGCCTCAACCATGAAGGAGATGAATTCTTCCTATGCGCCCAGACCTGATGGGTTCACCGTCAAGTTCTTTCTTGCAGCCTGGGACATAGTGAAAGCGGATTTCTTGGAGGTTGATAGAGATATCTTCAAGAACGGATTATCCCACAGGAGTTTGATGAGTTACCAGATTGTCTTGCTGCCCAAGGTAGATCAACCAATCAATTTAGCATCTGACTTCAGACCCATCTCCATCAAGAACGTGACTCTTAGGATTCTTGTCAGTGTCATTAGCCGAAGGTTGAGAGCCTTAATATCCAAGGTTGTCTCTGATGCACAAGGCACCTATGTCCTTGGCAGGGAAATCGTGCATCACATTAGACTCGCCAAAGAACTTGTGCATGACCTCAAGCAAGGGGAACATTTTCACAACGTTATTCTCAAGTATGATATGCAGAAAGCTTACGATCGTGTCAATTGGGAGGTGTTGCGGAAGATACTGAGCAAGTTTGGGTTCTTTCCAGAAGTTATCAACATGTGCCTCAAACCTTTCATAGGGACATGGGCAAGTGTCACTTTAGGGGAACATTCAGCAGGTTTTTTTCATATACACAAGGGGCTCAAATAGGGAAATCCTCTTTCTCCTTTCCTTTTTATCATATTTGAAGAGTTCCTTGCCAATAAGATGCACCGTGCGGTCAGTACGGATGACATAAGTAGGTTTAGAACTAGAGGGCATGGAGCAATCCCACCTATTTTGCTTTATGTAGATGATATCATCGTCTTCTTCAATGCTAACCCTGCATCCATCGCTTATGTCAATTTTATCATCTGTAATTACGAGCTCGCAACTGGACAATCTGTGAACAAATCAAAATCTTGTTGCCTTACTACAAGGGTCTCACAAGTTGTGATGGAGGACACTGCCAACTCCCTTTACGTTCAAAACGTGGAAGGAGGCATCACTTACCTAAGCATTCCTATCATATATGGCAGAGCCAGATTGGTGACGTTTGAGTACCTAGTCAAGAACATAAATTGCAAGATTGCCAGATGGAAATCGAGGTTTCTTTCTTTTGCTGGGCACAAGCTTCTAATCAGGCATGTCATGTCATCGATATCCCTATACACAGTTGCAACAGTAGGTATTCCAGCTGGTATAAGTAATTGTATTGAGGCGTTGATGCCGCAGTTTCTTTGGGTTGACCGTACAAACAATGGTCACAAGGCTTGGGCTTCATGGAAAGACGTAGCTTCCCCTACCTCCCTTGGAGGCCTCGGCGTTGACTCCATTATGTGCATGGTAAGATCTTATGTGTACAAAGCCTATTAGAAAATCATTGATGGAAACTCCATGTGGGCGTTCTTCTACAACGATAAATATGCAAGTACATATTGTCATAGATCTGGGTGTTACCCACCCTATCTAAAGCTCGGCGTTGTAGCTTTGCCATTTTGGAAAAAAAGTATGGCGCACATTCCCTTTGTTCTTACCGCATTGTAGATGGTTAGTTGGTTCTGGAGACATCTCACTATGGAACTCTAAGTGGTGTAGCTTGCTTCTCGCTAATTTTTCTATCACAGTGAATGACATACATCATGATTTCAGAGTCAGGGATTTCTGGATCAAAGACTATGGGTGGGACTGGGACGTGATGTCACACATTCTTCATCATGACATTATCCAGTGCATTATGGAATCTCAAACTTCCATCACTGGTGATGTGGACAAGTTGATATGGTGTCCAGTACAGGATGGTTCCTTTTCCATTAAATCCGTTAAGAAAGAGATTTTTATCCTCACATGGAGAGCAATAGACCTTGGTTGGAGAAGCTTTGGAAGATGGGAAATCTTAGAGCTAACATCATTTTGTGGAAGATAGTGCATTGTGCTCTTCCCACTGATGACAACATTCGCAGATGTCAGATTCTAGTCATCTCCCGATGTTCATGATGTGATTCACCATCATGCGAAACCTTGCAACACCTTTTTCTGGATAGTCAACTTCCTCGATTTTTCTGGGAAAAGTTTCGTGCCATTCCCAGCTACACAATGCCTGAGTCTTTTGAGAAGATCATGATCATTTGTGGCAGCTCATAGGCTTCTACATCACCGATAAGATGGATCGTAGGTGAGCTATGCACCCATATGGTGTGGACTATATGGCGCATCCGATGTGCAACCAAGATGGAAGGCAAGGTGTTAGCATGGCCCTTGCAATGGAATTTCATTTCTTCTTGTCTGAACCAGATGATCTTAAAGAAGTCTTTCATCAAGATAGAGGACCTGACCTTTCACAAATAACTTGAGCTTCATAATATTTAGGATCCGTAGACAAATCTCAAGCGCATTCAGATCACGAGATGGCGACCCCCAGATGTAGACAATCTTAAGCTCAATTTGACTATTGGTTGCACATTTGATCAGATGGGAGTCATTAGAAGATGGGAAGCCGGTGTCGTTCACAACTCCCACTCTCATGTTAGATTAGCTTTCTAGGCTTGGCTTCGAGAAGATGACTACACCATTGCCTACATTCTTGCTTGCGACATTGCCCTCAAAATTGCCAATGACATGAACCTCCGCATCGCCATCATCAAGATTGACGATCCTTATGTGCTTGACATCATGTGGGAAAACTCTAAGGAGCCATGGAGAGCCATTCTGTTCATGAGGGAGATCCGAGTGGTTCTCAATGATAATGCCATTATAGGTTATCTCATACCTAAGCTAGCTAATGCAGTTGCAAGAGCGTTAGGATCGTGGGGTCCACTCTCAATGACACTTACATTTGTATTGAACTTATGTTGCTACCCATGTATGTGCGAGGCCTCATCATCATTGATAGATGTAAGGTTCCGTACATTTTCTTTAGGAGAAAACCTACTGGATGACATGGCTCTTGGTTCATCTTTTGGTGTCTTGGAGTCTTGCGCATCTCTGAGTTCTTTTTCTGGTTTTTGTATAGAGTCTTTGATGGGCCTGATGGGGGTTTTATCCGCGCCTTTATAAGCATGAATTGTAACCTTTTTTTGATGGTTTGCCCACAAAGAGGAGAGTGGGATGAAAAGAAGATCTCCTGGCTTTAATTTAAAAAAAAACCTTTATCATAGAGGAAGTGTTCCCACATGGGGTTGTGAGAATCAAAGAGGGGGAGAGAACCTTCTTAGTGAATGGACAGAGATTGAAACACTACTTTGGGGAAGATTTCACTAGAAAGGAGGATGAGGTGAAACTCATCGCTCCCATTTGATATTGAGCTTTAGAGTTGTCTATCCTAGGACGTTAAACAAGGGTGCTTGTTGGGAGGAAACCCAACCATTAGGATGTTTGTTTCGTGCATTTTTCTTTAAGTTGTTTCATAGTACTAGTTTAATTAGAAAACATTGTAAAAATGATACCCTGACTCATTTGTTCAGTGTGCAGGTTGTGGCTGAGTCGGTGCCACTGACTTCTAGGTTGGTGCCACTGAGTCACAGTCAGAGAGACGGACATATCGGCTGATTTGAGTCGGTGCCACCGACATCTCTGAAGAACAAGTAGAACTCGGACGTGTTTAACTAATAAACTGAGTCACTACCATCGACGTACAAGTCGGTGGCACCGACTTGGCATGGGGTCCCAGGCGTTTATCGATGCATCAAATTAAAAAAATGTCGATCATCATGTCGGTTCCACCAACCCTACCATCAGTGCCACTGACCGCTAGCCACACCCATTCATGGGAAACCTTGATCTATGACCCAGATGCATCCACGAGGATTATCTACAGTTTTGACCCTGCCCAAAAGTCGGTGCCACCGACTCGTCAGCAATACAGAAAAAGAACATCGCACACCGAAATCCATCGATGCACTGAGGGCACGAATTCGGCCCCAGAAGTCAGTGCCACCGACTCTGTCGCAGCAGGTCAGCGTCGAGCCTATATAAGGAGTTGTGTATTTCATTCTTTCTCACAACTTGAGCACAAGTGGCTACTCCGAGCATTTGAAAGATACATCGAGCTCTTTCTCTCTTACTCTTCTTCCCCACTCATCCATCACCATGGCCCGATGAGGAGAAGCCCTGGCACTCTGATCCCATGACCAAGCATCAATCATCTGACGACGGGGGTGCAGAAAGTCTATGAAGAACTTCCAAAGTGGATGTTTGCACCCACACAATACGATGACTATCAACTGTTGGAGGATATGGGATTCACCGATAATATGGCATACATCCTCGAGAAATATGAATGGGATAGAAGATCTATCAACCCAATCTTTGGCGGGTGGCTGGTGTACAAAAAAATTGTCATTGATTTCATGGCGTCTCTGGAGATATTGGTTACCCCTGATCAAGCACGCCCATCATGCGATGAATGGAGAGAGGGGAAAGTAGATTTTCACCTCTACAACACCAACTATTACCTCACTCTCTGGGCCTTCAATGAAATCTACAGGTGGCCACATGAGCCATGCCGTCATCCAGAGAATGTTGATCTGGACGCCATCTGGAAGGACTTTGTGATAGTGCCGGAGGGTAAAAGGCTTAACTTCCACCACATTTCGTTGGCAGACTTTGAGCATCCCTTTGTTCGGGTGCTCCATTGGATGCTGACAAACGTGATATTTGCAAAGTCAACCCAGGCGTAAGAAAAGGTACAAGTATTAGACTTGTACTTCTTATATTAACTCATGGAGGGAAATCTGGTCAACTGGGGAGTGTTTTTTCTCCAACACATCATGCAAGTATGGCGTAATGTCAGGAGGGCTACACCTATTTTGTTTGAGGGACTTATCACCCCCATTTCTATTCATTTGGTCCTTGACCTGTCTACTCTGGAGCCGCTGAACTCCAGGCTGTGCATCGACCGCCTCCACTTTCGGCAAGCTGACCTCATCACGGTAGAAGTCGGTGTCATCTACGCCACATGCTCGGTCGATGATACCTTCTACCACCGTCGACTCCCTGATCCCATATTCAACATCAAGGGAGTTGGACACTATATATGGCTAGCTCTGGGTGATGATGACAATGCTGGATAACAACAAGCTCAGGCTGAGGAGGAAGATGTGGGAAGCGATGACATGGAGGAAGTGGAGCCCACCATTACTGTGCGACATAGAGTGGCTCTAAGGAAGCGTCCTCGCCATTATGCTGCCTCATCATCTTCTACCCTACCACCCTCTCAAGAAGGAGAGGAAGCCTATTCTATGACAGGTATGTATAACATGTTGCGGGACATCCAGACACATCAACAGTAGCAAACCCAATCTCTGGTTGGCATTCAGGACGTGCAAGGTAGGTTGTATACAAACCAACAGGCGATCTATGAAAATGAACACCTTCTCTTGGCCAACCAAGAGAATATACATCAACGTCTACAACGGATGGAATCTTATCAACAACCTTTCTTTGATAACTACTAGAGTCGGGGGTATTTTGGAAGTTACCCGATGCCGCCGAACATGCCACCATCTGATCCGACCTTTCAGGGGATGTTTCCTCCCTAGGATCCCACACAGCCACTGCCACCACCATTCTGAGTTGGGTATCACTATTCCACCTCTTGAATTAGGATATTGACTATGAGGCCATAGTCATATTCAAGCTTAGGGGGGGTGCTGGAACAACTTCTATCTTAGCTTTAATTTTTTATTATCTTATTTTTTTATTATTTGCTTCATTTTGAGAAAAGGAGTTAGTTTTTGTTAGTTTTTCTATTATGTAGGATCCACATTCTATCCAGTGTAATCTGTGGAGAAGTAAATGCATGGTTTCTATTCAATATCTATCTCTGGGTTGGGTGCAGTTTTGTCAGTAAATTTAAAATTTGTGAGCTTATCATGTGAGTAAGAGAGTCACATAACTGAGGAAGTACTTGAGTAAGTTAGCTTTGGGACATTAAAGCATAAATTACCATCTAATTTGTCTAAGAAAGTGATTGACAAGGATTGTTGAGCCTAAACTGATCAAATACCTTGTATACAGGTCATTAGAGAGGGACATATGATTTTTTTTCTAAAGGTTCTGTCTCTTAGTTGTGTGATCTCAACCACTGCATTCCTTTGACTCACACCCCACCATAAGAGGATTGAGTACATGTTATCATTCTTATTTTGTTTGCATTTACATTGCATAATATACTTTGCATGGTAGTTATTTATTCTTATTTGCATTAGCATATACTTAAAAAAATATATAGAAATTCATACATGCACAACAAATTCATGCTGCATGTCATTTAGTGCATAACACCTTTGTTCATCTAGTTGCATAAGAATGACATTTCTTCTTGTATAAAATCTTGTCTAACTTCTTCTCTCTTAATAAAAAGGTAGTGATTTTGCCGATTTGTTGAAAAAAAGAGCATTTAAAAAAATTAAAGGTGAAAGTGCAATTAGAGGGCCAAAGTAAGTTTATCATGAAAGAGGGGGTGTAAATGAAAAAAAATACTTATACATTTCTGAAAGTTCAAGGGCATAATTATACTCAATTATAAAGAAAAGTTAGCACATGATTTAGTTTTGTAGATATTTTGTCTTAATTTGAGATGAAATAATAGTTGCATGCATCATTCCACCACAATGATTAGGCATTAGGAGTATTTTACAAAATTCTCATCATCATAGGTTTATCATAATTGTTGGTTGCATGGATGATTTTATGTGCTCATGATTCTTCTACAACCACCTAATTCAACCACCCGTTGCTCTTATTGGTAGGCCACTCAAATGATTTTCTCCTCATTCATTATTTTATCAAGAGAATTGCTTCCATGTAGGTGGTAGGTATAGAAAAGAGCAACGTCGATAGGAGATCACACGATGCACCAAGTATGAACTGAATGAGTCTATCATATTAATTGCTCTAACTGATAGTGTCTCATTGATTTGGGCGGCAAACATCTTGGATAGAGATCTTTGGTTGCCTATAGGGCAGTTAGAGTTCAGTGGTCAGTGAAGGCCGGAATGAGGACCGAAAGGTGGAGATTTTTAGATGTACCTTATGCATGATGTCATTTAGCTGACTTATATCGATCAGATCCAAAGGTATTGTTGCTCGAGGACGAGCAAGATTCAGCTTAGGGGAGTTTGATGCACAGGTTTTGAGTCACTTTTACAGGCTGATTTTATAGGCGTTTTGTGAATTTGTTTGTCACTTTCTTGATTATATTCGCATAAATCACTATTATTGGCATGTATACTCTGTTTGCATCAAATTAAGCTTATTTTATCATTTTTATGTGATTTTATATATTCCTCAAACTTATATATGTTTTTCTGCATTTTTCAGGTATTTTATATACAAAGCAGAGTCGGTGCCACTGACCCTTGAAGTCAGTGCCACTGAGATAAGATCAGCGAGAAGGCTGCAATCAACTTGAAGAGTCGATGGCATCGACCCCTAAAGTCAATGCCACCGAGTTACCTATAGCGACAGATGCGGTGAACCAGACGATTCGATGGCATCGACCACACAGGTCAGTGCCACTGAGTTAGCTTTAGCGACAAAGGGAGAAAATTTGCCTCAGCTCAATGCCACCGACATTCTAGTCGATGGCACTGACTCAGCCAGAGATCGAAAAAAGCCTGATGTTGTCGGTGCCACTGACTCTGTCGGATTTTAGTAATCTCAATCGGTTGCCTAGATCTAATGACCCACGTTATGTGGTACCGTAAGTGACCTAGGACAAAAAGGGAGGCCGACCAGACCATAAAGAAACATCATGTTGCACCACATGATGGTCAGAGAAGAGAGAGAGAGAGAAAAGCACGGAGCCGAAGGATGACAACTGGACGATTTGAGTACCTTTGACGGGCATTTCTGCTTCCAGAAGACTATAGATTGCACGTTTCTTGAGAAGGATCATCCCGAACATCACCTTTCCTGGGGTTACACGAACTCTTTCATGTTTCTTACATTTTTCTTCTCTCCTTCCATGTATTTTCAACTAAAAACCATGTGGGGTTAAACTCCTCATTTCCTTAGGATCCGAGAGTAACCCGGGAAATCGTTGTATTGACTATTTACATGATTTAGTATAAGTTTCTCTTTATTCCAGGATATATAAGTGTAGATTTTAACGACTTGTCACTGTTTGATCACCATCGATAAGGAATTAGATCAATAATCACTCTGGAAGGAGGATTAACGGTTAAAAAACCATAACTTTTACACTGCCCTACGCGTTCCTTGGAATAGGTGACGTACAAGTAGTGGAAAGAACCCATAGTTTTTTGAAAATGTGCCTAAACTAAGAATAAAATTACCATTGACTTGGAATTGGCTTCGACTTAGGTAGTGGATTGTATCGCAGGAGAGAACAATTTAGGCAACAGACTTTCTATCCAGGATATTAATGGGATTTATATTAATTTGGTAAAAATGATATACAATGAGACCCCGTGGTGAAACTGGTAAACCTAAAGAAGTTCATCATAATTGAATAAACCATTGTTGTTTTCTCTTTCATTTTCTTTTATTTTGTTAAAACTCAATTTAACCATTTCAACCGGCCTAACTGATCATATTGATGTTAGTAGTAGTAACTGAGACTACGTCTCCCTGAGTTTGACTCGGGCCTCACAAGGCCTATATTACGCGACACGTCCACTTGCATTTTTGCGCTTGGTTTTGGCATGTTCAGAGTGATACCTTTCTATGCTAAATTTAACTTATTCACTTGCGAGTGAGTTGACTGCCATTTAAAGGTTAAACTTTGGGATTTCTTCCTAGTGAATTTGTTGTGCTAATGATGTACATCAGTAAATTAATCAATTAATTTAGTAAGGTATCAAGTTCATTTGATTCAACTTCTCAATCAATGTAAAGAGTTCTCAAGCAATATAAACATAAAAGATGATATCTTCTTCTCTTAATCCAAAAAGAGAAGAGCTCAATGGTGATGGAAACTTTAGGAAAATTATAATTCAAATTGATTGAGTAGAACATAGTTTTTGGGTCATTCCACCTATAATAGAACATGGGCTATATATGTTGACAAGAATAGGTGAAATAGTATTCATTAACCTATAAAAATCTAAGAAAAACTCTTAAAATATTTCATCAAGTCATTATTCAGATTGAGACTAAAAACTATGCTAACAATCACAATCCATATCTCAAGAACAAATATCAATATCTTTCCTTGGTAAAAATTTCCATAAAAAGGAAATAAGAGTTTACAAATTATCAAAGGGAATTCATGAGGTTTAAAAATTTATAACTATTGTGGATATAAAGATCTTTCCAAAAGAACTAGGATAGTCTAAGGTTTCTTTAAGATGAGACTCCAATAGGATCCTTATGTCTCTCATAACTCCATGAGTCCATAAAATGAGACCATAAATATTTGACTAGGACAAGTTCTCCAACCTTCAGGGAAGATTTGGCTAAAAAAGTTGCTCTGGAGTAATCCCTAAAGACGATATTTTTCAAGCACTACAGCAAACATACTCATTAGCGGCCTTTCAGAAAAGCCACTAAAAACAAAATAAAAGCCAGTAAACAGGTTTAGCGGCATTTGTTGACATTTAAAAAAATGCCTCAAGCGCCAATGCCACTAGGAAGATAGCGGCTTAAGTTGTAAAAGCCACTAAAGGTTTGTCTTTAGTGGCTTCGAATAAATGCCACATAAAGGCCACTAAACCATCATTTGGCATTTATAAAAAAGCCACTATTCATCAATTGGCTTTTATACAAATGCCACTATTTTGGATTATGTTGGTGTATGAAAATGTTCTTATTGAGTTTAATGGCATATAAAAAAAGCCACTAATGACTACTAGATATGTATTACTACATTTTCATGGATTTTAGTCATTCAGTTTTCAACTCATTATCAGGTTTTCTAATTGAATGCCAATTGCAACCAAACTCAGTTTTTTGAAATTATGAATATTTTTTATTTATAAACAAATGACAATTACATGGGGAGGACATTTTACCTTGCCCCTTATATTGAATACAACACCAATGACATACTTTCTTTTTTGGGGAACCCTAGAGCTTATCATTTATTCATCATGTGCTCTAGAACAGGCCAAAAAGTAGAGAAATTCACATCTAGTTCATACTCTAGCCAAGCCGGCTTATTACAGAAAGAAGAAAAGGAAGTGCGAGTGGATAAGGTTGTTTTTGCAATTTTATTAGCTGCCTTATTGAGGTCCCTAGGGACATACATAACCATTAAAATGTCTAGGCTAGATTTGTTGACAAGGAATTTCCTCCAAAGGTTTTGGAGACTCGGTGAGTTGCAGACTGTCTGGCTTGCTAGCTTCACCGAAGAGCTAGAGTCAGTAAGAATGATGGCCGTCTTAATATTGTTGTGTGTACATATATTGGATGCAATGACCACAACCATGAACTCAGCTTGTAGAGGTGAGGTGGCATGCACAGGAACACCTTCAAGTCTACGGAATGCACAGTTGATTCAGCAGCCCATTCAGCAGCCCATTCAACAAGCACCTTCTCGTTCTAGATTAAGTAGACCTACCAAAGGACTGAATCAAGTTTCTCAATGGCCTCCCTTCATAATGCACCTCTACAAAATACAAAGCGAGCATTAACAAAAAGAAGTATCAACCACTTCATTTTACCATCACAATAACGCCATACATGCTATGGTGCCTATGATAAGCACACTGAAGCCCATGACCAACTTTCCTTCAGGATCTATCCGGCTAAAGGTCATTGAAGAGTGGAAATTATAAGCATCAGCTGGAACATTCAAATCTGAATAACAAATTGATCGATGTATAGCCACTTGACATAGAAAAAGAAATAACAAATCAGCTGTAAACCAGCATCTAGAATAACAAATCAGCTGGAAACCAACATCTAGAATAACAAATAAACTGGAAAACCAGCAACTAGAAATGCAGCAAAAAAGAAGCGATCTAGCACATGAAGATACCTCTGCTGATTGGAATGACTTTTTATTATCAGGGAGCTCAATAGTAGTTAGCCCCCCAGATTTCATTCTTACATGGCAGCAAAGGGTAGATTACAGATAAACAAGCAGCCATTCTCAAGAACTAGCTCATTTTCATCCTACAAATCCATTACAACCTACAACATTAAACCGCCACTATCAATTTCAAGATTATCACATTTAGCACCATGTATAGGAAATAAACAAAAAAAATCCATACCTATAGATCAAACTATTGGGCTCGGCCATTTTCCATGAATCTCATTCTTGAGCTTCATTCACATCATCAAGAGGTATTTGCACTCGCTACAGCCATCCTTGAATAGTACAAATCTATTGATAATCACACCACTAACACAGAAATATACCACATATGCTCAATTAATAGATGTGTAGAAACAAATGTGATGATCCTTGTAGAAGCAAATAATTTACCTGCTGACTCATCTCAACAATGCCACCTGTATTATCAACAATAGGTCCAAACATATCCATAATCAATACATATGCATCAGTACTCAACATCCAGGTTGAATCCACCAAGTCGCCTAGCTAATACAGAGCATCTGCAACATCCATGTCGAATCCACCAACATACTAACTGGCAGTACATTCGTTCATCAAATTAAAAAGAAATTTACATTCCATCTCTATCAAATCAATGTTCATGTTTTCTTATTCATCAAATTAAAAATAAATTTACATTCCATCTCTATCAAATCACTAAGAGAACTAACTTCAATAATTATGAGTGATGTTTGCTTATTCAACAGAGAACAATATAAAAACTCCCCAATAGATGAAATTTAGAACTGTAGAACTGTAGGGCTTTTGGCCGTATTTGGCTTAAAGTAGATGCAAAACAGAGCATGCATAATTCATATTATATACAGAGGAAGCCTTGTCACCCCTAATGGTGCAAGCATCATAGACAGATGGACCTCCAACAAAATCTAGCATATGCAAAAACACTTGTGATTGTTCAACTATCACAACAGCTCGAGTGGTCACTTGAAGGCAATTTATAAAAAATTACAATTACACTTACAAAGTGACATGTTGAATAACCTTCCCTCTTCAGCTCATCCTTCTCTTCTAATTGAGCACTCAACACATTTTTCTCCACTCTAAGATTCTCCAATGGAAACTGAAATGATATGTAAATAAGTTTGGTATCTTTAAAAATCAAATGATGGGCATAGAAGCACTAAAGCATGGGAAGAAATAATGATGGTAACTTCTGGTTCACTTGTATGATATGTATCATTATAAGTTAGTAGCATACCATCTTTGTGCACACTTAGCATCAATAGAATGTCTTTCATGCCCATGGAAAGCTTCATACATGCATTCAACAAAAGCAGTCTTTGAAATTAAATGCAACTCGATCTTCACAAAAATGTACATGTATACATGTCCCTTTCCAGCATCAAGATAGAACTGTAACACAAAAGGGTAAAGATCAGCCTCCAATTCCAAAGTGGATTACATAAAAACAACTATAGCTCTCCTCTCTTTAGATAGTATCCAAGAATGCATACTATAGCATGATGATTTCGTGATAGCTTAATGACACTGAAGGACACCAAAATAAAATAACTTCATGGATGACAAAGGAAAAAGTGAAAAATGTACCTAACTCTTAAATTATGGTTAGGTTTTAGTTAACGTGTATCTCTTAAGCATTCAAAAACCCATACATATGCTAAGTAGTCAAAATTCAAAACTTACATCAGCTATTGATGGCTTGTCTAACTTCCCAGGGCAACCATGGGATGCATCCATTCCTAGTATAATAGTTGGCTCTTAGGAGATCTTTAGCATGGATGGAGGATGCTCAGATGTGGTGAACTTCTCTGTAGGCTTATTCAGGATCTCATTCATTGTGGAAACATTAAGTGTGTTGTCAGTAAAAAAAATTTATGTATTTTGTTTAACTAATTTAAACAAAATACATTAAAAGATTTTACTTACAACACCCTTATGTTTCCACAGCGAATGAGATCCTGAATATGCCTACGGGTGTCACATTGCGCAGAGAAGTTCACCACAGCTGAGCATCCTCCATCCATGCCAAAGATATCCAAAGTGCCAACTATTATATTAGGAATAGATGTGTCCCATGGGAGCCCTGGGTAGTCGAACAAGACATCAATACAGAGGTTGTCAGCTCTCAAGATTGGCCTTTAATTAATCTCCAAATACAGAGCTGCAGTTAGCAGAGGATCATTACCATAGTATAGCAATATACAAAGGAAAAAATTAAGGGAACAAGGAGGAACCCACATTACCAGAGCATACCTATGAAATGTTGACAATGACTTAGTGTGCCTCTGCAAAATGCAAAAACACCAGGCTATATTATACTTAGTACCAAAAACAAAACATTCAAAAACAATGCAGTGAGAAAACAGAACAACACTCGTACAAGTAACACACCTCATCCGTACCCACAAAGAAGAATATAAAACACTTCTCATAGCTAAAAACCACAAACCAATCATAATGCATGTATCATCCATAATACTAAGATTCTCCATAACAAAATTAAAAGTAGGACAAAACAAAATAGGATTGTTATTTGGCAACATTGTCTACGACAATGGACATGAAACACCATTACTTTGGATCGGCATGTACAAATAACAAAGTGGATTACATAAAAACAACTATAGCTCTCCTCTTTTTAGATAGTATCCAAGAATGCAATTAAATTTAAACTTCATGTCCAGCAACAAATGGAAATGACTTTAGATACTACTTTTGTCTTCAATTATGTAATAGTATAAGCAATACTTTATGCTCACCTTGGAAACATATGTGTTTTTGGCCATGCTACGACGTTGCCAACAACATCATCAATAGATTGATATTGATCATAAGGTCTAACTAGAGGATCGTTGCCCAACAAAGCAACCTCTACATAAACAACAACAAATGATGAGCCTAAAATTGCACCTCCCACCCTTTTCAGGGGGTCAACCTCAGAGACTCGACCAAATGCAATTCTAGCATCTGGATCTGTAAAACTCAACAGATACACATCCTACAAAAAAAATACAGTTGACATAACAAATTTATATAAACGTAAAATGAAGTGCAATTCACAGTAATACAAACATACTTGTCCCTTCTGAAATGATGAATGACTTATATGGAGTGGAGTTTGCATTGATAAGTTTTTTTGCACAATTATTTTATTTTTGTCATAAGTCCATAAAAGTCAACATGGAAAATAATTGATACCACACATCTTGTATAAAAAGTATTCATACTTGGCCAGTGCCAACATGTTGTGCTTGACTGTTTCCTGCTCTAGTTACGACAAGTAACTCCTCTAATTTTTGGTTGAATTCATCCTTTTGTTGTTGAAGTTTTGCATCAAATTCCAACCATTGTTCTTCAAGCTTATCCTGGAAATGCTTCCTTTGTGCTTCTTCAGCTTCTCGGGATTTATGGTTCTTGCCCCAGATATCAGAAGGTGATGGTCCAAGTCCATAACCACGAACATATCCTAGTCTCTCTTCTCCCATAACATTCCTATAAATTTCATCTGAAGTAACATCAGGTTGTTTTCTTCACAGCTCTTCTCCTACCTCAGAAATTTTTTCCTGCATACAACAAATCATACAAGATGCAATTTATACCAAATGTATACCTCTATGAAATTAGTAAATGTAACATAATACTATAGGATATTATGTGTTGTACCAAAATTTTGGCAGATTCAACATCAACTATGCTCCCATCTTTTTTACGATGAGTTTTCTCAAAAAAGATTATGGGATCCACTTCTCTGCCTATTTCCTTCTCCATCTTTATCATTAAAACAAGGTTATTGTAAACATCAAATTAACAGATGCCATCAAATTATTTAAATGGATCACAAAAATTACTAACTCACATCATATTTCAGACATGCAAACGACTTCGTTCCTGTTGTGTGGCTAACCTTTTGAAATTTTCTGCTTGTCTTGTTAGTTATAGACTTCCTCTATGGAAAACATTGTAGTATTGTGCATAGTAATTATTTGTGTGGTACTGTAAGTATCAACAAATAGAAAAAATAATATTACCTTTCCTTTATTACTCCTCCAATAATCGACAAGAAATTTCCAATGCGGCTTGTCCACGCGGGGAACAACTTGTTCAAGCTGTTGTTTGTATGGACTATCTTCTATGAAGTATAGTCTCCTTAACTCGCACTTGTGGTCCTTCCATTTCTTTCCTAGTCTCTTCATTGTCAACTCCTTCAGATCTGAATCCATTGTGAATTTACTCTACCGACATAAGGGATATCAATTAGATGCTTCATTTAACCATTTAAAAATAAAATTTAATAATATACCTTCACAAAATTCCATATAGAATCTTTTTTATTGGCTGGAAATTGTCTCCAATCCTCATAGTTTAGTGGACAAAGATTGGGATCTCTTGCAATGGTTGTCAGAAAACTTGATAAGTGACTTTGGTTTTCACCTACTGGTCGTCCAAATTGATTTTTCTCAATGGGAATTGGATCGTCGGGCTTTCTTTTCTAAACTTTCAAACATTGTGTTCGGCCACGTGCTTGATGTTTTTGACCTAAGCATTCGTTCATAAAGGATAAAATATATATATATATGCATAATTATATATGATTAAATGCAGCATTATAAATACAATGATATGAATGAAATGATTACCTAGCCCATCAGAAGGTGTTGTTGTAACATTCAATGACTCAACATGGTGATCAAAGATGTTATTTTGGTCCATGTTATCAGCAAATACATTTCTATTTTGGTTACTGACAGCTCTATTCTCTACAATTCTTGAATGAATAGACACAGAAGCATTGACATTAGGCACACGGGGTAGCTGTGAAATTCTTGATCTTGTAACTTTATCGCCACTTTCTTTATTTTTCTGATTTTGGAACCTTGTTCCCATCTCCTTTTCAGTTGTGCATGTTTGAGAGTCTTGGGGAGACGTGGTTGATTGGGCATTTTTGGCAAAGCTAGCAGCAGTTTTATTGAATTTGTTTGCTCGATGTTTTTGACCTAAGCATTCATTCATAAAGGATAATATATATATATATATGCATAATTATATATGATTAAATGCAGCACTATAAATACAATGATATGAATGAAATGATTACCTAGACCATCAGAAGGTTGGGCATTTTTTGCCATATTAGAGTCTTGGGGAGACGTGGTTGATTGGGCATTTTTTGCAGAGCTAGCAGCAGTTTTATTGAATTTGTTTGCTCTATCATTACGAATTTCAGTTGGAAGGGAAGCTAAAAATTTTTTGGAGCAATTTGAGGTTGACATGTTCAAAGATTGCCAACAAGCATGTCGAGTAATGCTAGGCAAATGAGTCACCGTACAGGAGTCATTATTGTTGTTCTTATCATTGCTTGCGGCTGTCATGTTATGGTTGTTGTCACTGTACTATTCTCTCATCTTGAGTATATAAAGTCACATAAAAATGGTCACATTTAGAAAAATATTGAACAACATAATAACAATTTTATTAATAATATTTGAAAATGAAACTCAGATATTTAAGAAAATATAATTATAAACAACAGTAGAGACAATGATAAATATGAATAAGAATAATGTCAGACATGCAAAATTGATACACCTAGCTCGAGCACAATTTGAGATAGAAAATTAAAGAGATACATTGAGCCAAAAAAAGGCTTATTTAAGTGAATTATTAATGACAAACAAAAAGAAACATTGGCTGCTATTTTGTAATCTTCTCATTCAAAATAGTCATCATCATCACTTTGAGATACACTTTCATCATCCTGCTGAATTCAGGATTGGTCTTTTTCAGTTGTTGAACTAGCAACAGTAATTCCTTCCATATCAAATCTAACTATGTCACAATCAGTATCTCCATCCTCTGATGTCATTGATGGCCCATCTCCAATTTCACCTTGCACATAAGCTTCAACATTCTCAATACAAGATTGTTCTTCCATGTTGAACATATCCCGTGGGGCAATCTTTACAGCAAAATGCCACCCTTTTGCAGTGACATCTTCTACATAAAATACTTGTCCAACTTGAGATGCCACTACAAATGGTACTCCTGTAGTTTGAAGGTGTCTCAAATTAACAAGAGTCAACCCATGTTCATCATGCTTTATTCCCCTCGTTGAGTAGATGTCCACCCAATCACACTTAAATAATGTCACCTTAAAGTGTTCATAATAATTGAGCACAATAACATCCTTCAAAACACCATAGTAGGTTACATCTCTAGTTACATCTCTAGTAATTGGATTGCGGTCAGTGGTTTTAGAATAACAATCAGTCTTAGCTACCAGAAAGACTCCACTATTTTGTGTTGTTCGATTTGCATCTTTTGCCTTGGTATGAAATTTGTGACCATTGACAACATAGCCCTTTTACTTAATGGCCAGTTGATGTGGACCTTGAGAAAGAAACT
This sequence comes from Alisma plantago-aquatica, assembly GCA_963693085.1. Classification (NCBI taxonomy): domain Eukaryota; kingdom Viridiplantae; phylum Streptophyta; class Magnoliopsida; order Alismatales; family Alismataceae; genus Alisma; species Alisma plantago-aquatica. The sequence goes on along the minus strand of OY856412.1, from coordinate 1,347,169,807 downwards.
TGATTTTATCATCTACCATATTTGTTCTTAGGAGTCTCTCAATCGAACAAAAGAAAAGTTTGTTAGACTTTATTCATGAAGCATAACTAATTTAATTATCACAACTAAACTTACATGTTCCTTAAACCATTCATCAAATGAGTTACTATGTATTCTCTGAACCTCCTTTAAGGACTTTTGAGGATGTTTTTGCCTAATGATATCATAGTGCATCTTGAATACAAAATATGTGCAATATGTTATTGGAATATGTTATAGCATTTTATTAATAGAAGACAGTTGACACTAACTTACTTAATGTAGGGTTCAATTGCTTCACAATTGAATAGTACATACTTATGGGCTTGTTTCAATGTATGTTCGTCCAAGACACATGTTACCATTTTACCAATACCACGACCTACTGTCGAGAAAATAGACCAATCATCACTGTCAAGTGTTGGCTCGTTTTCCAAATTTGCTTCGTCGGTATCATTTCTATTTGGCTGATTTAACTTTGTTTCAACTCCATCCAAGTATCTTGAACAAAAAGTTAGACACTCTTTAGCTATATATCCTTCTGCTATTGACCCTTCTGGATATCTTTTATTACGAACATATCCTTTTAGGGTCATCTGATACCTGAAAACAAAGTTGAGGAAAATATTATGATAAATTACATTCCAATAGGTAAAGTCATCATGCCATGTGAAATGTTACCTTTCAATTGGATAAATCCAACGATACTGAACAGGGCCAGCTATCTTAGCTTCATAAGAGAGATGGACTGATAGATGCACCATTATGTCAAAAAAACATGGAGGGAATATCTTCTCCATCTCACAAAGTGTAACAGCTATTGCATTTTCCAAAGCAGAAAAATCAATTGGATCTATGACTTTAGTGCACAACCTTTGAAAATAGCGACAAAGATTAATAATACATGACTTAGCATTCTTACTGGGCAAGGACACAGTGACAGCTAATGGCAAAAGTTGTTGCATCAGCATGTGATAATCGTGACTTTTCATTGGTAACATCTTTTGATCCTTCGGCCGTGCACATCTAGATATATTAGACGCATACCCGTCTGGAACTTTGACAGATTATAGGAGGTTGCAAAATAATATTTTTTCATCTTTTTTCATTGTATAGCAAGCTGGAGGTAGGATGGTCTATTTACCAACAGTTTTTGAATGAAGCGGAAATTTGATTCCCATATCCTCCAAATCCTTCCTTGCATTCAAGTTGTCCTTACTTTTATCCTTCAAACCTAGCAATGTTCCAACAATACTCTCACATAAATTCTTCTCAATGTGCATTACATCGAGATTGTGCCTTACAATGTTAGTTTTCCAATATGGTAGCTCAAAAAATATGCTTTTCCTTTCCCAATTGTGTGTTGAATCCTTACCTCTTGACCTTTTCTTACCAATTACAGTTGTTCCGTCCTCCAATTGTGACAAGATTTGAGCTCCAGAAGGAGGTTTAGGTGGACACCAAAATTCTTGCTCACCGTCAAATGCCTTTGCTTCTTTTCAGAATATGTGGCTAGTTGGCAAAAACCTACGATGTCCTCTGTAGCAAACTTTACGGCTATGTGGCAACCAATGTGAGACAATATATTTATTACAATAGGGACATGCTTTGTAGCCTTTAGTACTCCAACCAGATAGATGTGCATATCCTAGAAAATCACTAATTGTCCATAATAAAGAAGCACGCATTTGAAAGAATTCCTTGGTTCCAGCGTCATATGTATGTACACCAGTATCCCATAGTTCTTTCAACTCATCAATCAATGGACGCAAGTACACATCTATATTTTCGGGTGAAGCTGGTCCAGGAATGAGTAGGGACAACATAAAATATGGTTGCTTCATGCACAACCAAGGAGGTAAATTATATGGAATAATCACAACAGGCCATGTACTGTAAGAAGTACTCATTGTCCCAAAAGGATTAAATTCGTCAGTTGCAAGTCCCAATCGCAGGTTTCTAGCATCTGCAGCAAATTCTGGATGCATCACATCAAATGTTTTCCATGCAGGTGAATCAACTGAGTGTCTTAACTTGTCATCTTTTTCATATTCTTCTTCATGCCACCTCATTAAGGATGAGGTTTTTGATGACATGAATAACCGCATTAGGCGGGGTATAAGTGGAATGTGTCTGAGCACTTTGATAGGTATTCTCTTGGGTTTTTTTGCAAGCTCGTCATCATCATCTGGGATTGTAATCGGTTTCCATCTTGATGCTCCACATGTATCACAGACGTCTTTATCAGCAGAATCCTTCCAAAACAACATGCAACCATTTGGACAAACATGAATCTTCACATAATCTAAGCCCAACCCCGTAATCGTCTTTTTTAGCTCATAAAATGAATTAGGTAACTGTTCTCCTTCTGGTATGATCTTCTTAAAGAATGTAAGAAACATAGATGATGCTTTCTTACTCAAGCCATTAAGACAAACCAGGTGATAGAATTGTAGGATGCAAGCAAGTTTGCTATATTTTTTACACCCTGGATATAATTCTGTCTCAGAATCCTTTAAAAATATATAAAATTTGTCAGTATTGAAATGTTGATCACTAGATGGCTCCACTCCTTCTGTATTTCCATCTTCACTGAAACTCGGAAAAGTATCATGCAACATATCTTGTAAATTTTCAGCATTAAGGAAATCTCCCTGATCAGTAGGAGCATCCATTTGAACATTGGCATCTTCACCATGAAAACCCAAGAAATATAGCTTGGTAAGAAGCCATGCCATAGTAGATGGCTCAATGCAGTCTTTCTGGTGACCTGGTATACATTAGCACACTTTCTACATGGGCATACAATCTTGTCTCCAATCGATGAATGTTCAAAAGAAAAATCTAGAAATTTAGATACTCCACATAAGTATTTACTGCTGGTTCTGTCATCCTCTGCTATCCAAGACTTATCCATTCTATAAAAATAGTAAAACATATACCATATGAGTAAGTATGTCATATTAAAATAGACTATACAATATCAGAAAATACTAGTGTAATCATGCAAATGGGAACATTCATGGGAACACACACTTCAGTTATAAGCATTCATGTAGCAACTTTCAGTTCCATTCATTAATCTCTTTTTACATCGACACACAGGGGTGTACCCCTAAACAGTAACTAAACAAAGGGGTTGGTGTACCCCTAAACATGCGCATGATTAAAAAAACTATTAATACAGACAAGTCTAGATAGATAGACAACTAAATACTACACCAACATGGTCCCGCATCAGTAACTTCGAGGACTTATGATTGTGGCGATCTTCTTTTGAAGTTCAGAATAGAAAGCAACTATGAGTATTGATTACTTTCAGACAAAAAGTGTAAACACAAATTTTTTGTCTTGACAATTATATTTGTTAATTGGACTTACTGTGGTCTTTTTTATGATGAAGTTGTGTCATGAAGCTCCTCACTGTATTTAGACGAATCTGAACTGACAGGGGCCTCAGATTCAGATTCCTCATAGATGATATCCGACGTCGTGTGCTCATACCGCAGTAGATGATCAGGGGTCTCGCAATTGCTGTTGGTTATCCAAACTTTGATGGAATTATGGCCAACTGGATGGAGAAAAAGCATGTTGCCATGGACCACATGCATCTCTCCAATCCAATCACGCCAACTGGATTTTGATACAAGATTTCCCGCCAAATCATACTCAACCTCGATAACATGTGAATAATTGCCAAAAGTTAGGGTCACTTTACCAGGCATGTAGTGTCTTCCTTTTAGAAAACGCCAATATTTGGGTATGACCAATTGGTTTAAGGAAAGATCATCTACGATGATGTCCAATTTTTCTTCAATAGGGAATGTTAACATTGACATAGAGGCCCAATTCATAGTGACTGTTATGGGTGGATAGAGACTACATAATATTAGTATTAACAAAGTGTAAGTACATATAACAATGTTATATATTTTTAGAAAAAGTTGTATAACATCAGTTAACCTTTTATTGCTTGTCATAACCAACTTTATTGTGGTAGACATGATAGCTTGAAAAGAAGTCTAATAGAGGAGATCATGTCCTATATCTTTGCAATCGGTCCAATGTTCACTAATCCTTCTTTGAGAATTTCAAGGAAGTAACTAGTATTTTTTATAATTTGATGTATCTTTTTTTTTATGAACCATGTGTGCCTCCTCCTTTATTAAAAACAACACCAAAACAAAGTTTAACTATTTAAAAGCTAAGAAGCTAACAACTGTACAGAAAGGAAAACTATAACTATCTATTTATGCTATTGACATCACGTATACACAGGGTCTAAACCCCTTTGGGATCACAGACATGAAGGAGCACGACCGTACTTAAGCTTGAAGAAGGACCAAACCTCAGTGCAATAGAAACAGTTAAAGAAGAGGTGTTGTCCATCTTCTTCATGCTTCCAACATAGATAGCAAACAGAAGCGAGCTGGAAGTTAAAATTCTATAAAGTGTCCTGAGAAGGTAAGTGCTGAAGGTAACATTTCCAAAAGAAAATAGAGATATTCCTAGGAATCAAGGATGCCCACACATCAGCAGTCCAGTTCAGAACTTGAGCCTTGGACCTGCATAAGTCCCAACACTCTTTCAACGACAAGGACACCTTACCATTAACAAGAATAAAATCTTCAGTATTTGCATTGGGAACAGCTAGATTTTGAAGGATCCGGAGAACATCATCTCCTCCACGAATATTACCAGGGATTTCCCAATTACCATTACTCCAACCTAAGTTAATGATTCTAGAAACTCATGATAACTAGTGAATAAAATGATTTATTGAACATGTAGGCTATAGACAAATGAAAACAAAAGATGGCTATAGACATAATGGGGAATAATGAGGAAACAAAACAAAATTGTAGTCACGGGGTACTGAATCTTATTGTAGGCCTCATCTTCACTCTACATGGTGGTGATGGTGGCAAGGAAGGATAATACAACTTTCCTTGTCACAATGACATGATTTAAGGAATCACACCAGTGGATTTGGACTGTTATCATCACAACTGGTGAAGAGTGATGATGAGTTTGGCAACACTTCATGGAAGAAGATGGGCCCTTTTTTGAAGGCTTGGGGTCCCTATTTATAGGAATTGGTGTGTGATCAAGGCACATGAGCATATGAGCATTTTTCTTGCACTCCAAGAATCATGAGAGGTTCCTTGGGCAAACACTTAACTAATTAGGTAGGCATAGGGGTTAAAAGGATCTTTGTCACTGGACGAGAGCTTGTTATGTCTCCATTGATAACTGGAGTCTGTCCTCCACTGCTGGATGTGTTTCTTCATTTGGTAATGAATATAATGTTCTCATTAGTGGGAGATAGAAAGAATTACATAGGTAGGTGAGGTCTATGATCCCATCAATGGAATCTTGGCTATAAGTATGTAGGAGGATTAAGGAAGCTTTTTCATTATTTGGTGTCCTACTCTTGTCATCGGTCTATGGATACTTATGAAAATGCATAGTCTTTGAAGTCTAAGGTTTCTGGAGCATGAGGACCATCAATTTATGGATACCAATGAAAATGTAAATAATACATCATTAGTTGGTTAATGAATAAAGTTACAAGTCTTCAAGTTGGTCACCCACCTGACCATCAGTTGATGTGCTTAGCACTTTTTGTAGATTTCTATAGATGAGAAAGGATTGAGGTTTTCCATCGATTGATGAACCAATGGTTTTATAATATTGATTATGAGTGTCCTTTTATTGACTAAGAGGTCATTGGTTGAAGAATAATCTCAACTAATGAAATTTCTTCTGCTCCAAAACTCAGTAATTTTCTACAAAATGATTGAAAGTTATTACTAAATGGTGGAAATATCATTTAATGCAGGTAAATACAAGACTTATATTTTAAAGAATAGAATAAAAAGGGAAATACATGGTAAAATATGCATATAACACCAAAATCGGATTTTATCCAACCTTACATGTAGTATGACCTATGTGTTACCAAAATATTAAGTGTTTGGCTATGTATGTACATTGTGTTCATGCACCACCCAAAATACTGTGTATTAACTATGAAGCCCCTAAAACAAAGAGTGTCACTCTCAAATACACACACAAAATCTATCCCGCAAGTGTATGAGTTCAGACACATTCTAAATATTTCAGTCATACATAGGTCACTCCACCTTCCACTTTATCCACCTCGTGCCTGAATAATATGACCCAAATTGGGCTTGTTTGTCGTGGCCATCTTTGGTGATCTGGACTGGAGGTTGGCTTCTCTTAGAGGGGACGAGATGGGGGTGGGAGGCGGAGAAGATGGTGAGAGTGTCACCAAATTGGGAGGCAGAGAAGAGGTGAGAATAGGGTGTGAGAAACAGAGTTTGACCATGGGTGGGATTTGTGGGGGTGCAGGGGGCTAGCGGAGTGAACGAGGGAAAAGGAGAGAAACCTGACGAGCTCATTGAGTTATTGCATGCGGGGAGGAGAGGGGAAGCGCCAACATACCTCTTCAGAAAGTTGCAAATCTTGGGATGATTGGAGTCCCTCGAGCTCGCCGGCGCCTGAGGAGGTTCTTTAGGTTGGCTTGGTCCAAATCCCGTTGACGCGCACGGCCGACAACTCTCCTCGACGTGCCGGTTCCAGGGACTCACCGTCGGCGCTGGACGGCAGCTTCTCTGGAGCTTCTCTGTGGCTGGCAGCTTCTCTGCGCTGGCTTCCTTCTAGGGCTCATCGCAAAGGAGAGAGTGGAGAGGGAGAGGAAGTCGATCGCAAGCTTGCAAGAGAGCGCGCGACACGGGCTGAATTAGGGAGAGTCGGGGAAATTTGGAGCGCGAGTGAGTGAAATTTGGACCGGGAAAGGCAATATTGCCTTAGCAAATTTGGGTATGGCAATTTAGGATTGCCGCTAATTAAAAATATAAATGTCGTTAATGTTAAGTGCTTTTTAGAAACTCTATAATAGGAGGTTTAGTGGCATTTTAATTAAAAATGCTTGTATATTAAAAAGATAGTGGCTTTTTTTATAAATGCCACTAGAATAAATGTTGCTAATGGGCAATTTTGTTTTAGTGAAGACAACTTCTCTAGTCTTAAAGGGACTTAGCCTTATTTGTATATGAAATTTAGTTTAATAGTAATTATTTTGGATCAAATTATATGCTTATTCATGTGGCATTGGTTCTATGGGTCATTTATAATAGGTGGTATTTATAAGAAAAAGCTTTATGGAGTGTGATATATGATGAAACTCCTAATGTTGATAGGAGTGGGACATCATTCCAAAATTTATGTTTTCTTAGGTATTAAGGGATCTAAGGGTCACTAATAGTAGATGGTATTTTATATAGAAGAACTTTGTGGAGTATCATAATTTATAAAATTGCTAGTGGAGATGGGAGCGGGAATGAATTGGGAACTTTTTGTTTGTGGTACCCTAATACATGAATGGAAACTTATTGTGATTAAATCATGTGAGGACTTCAAAACAAGTGAGAAGTGAGTGATTAATAGTGTAGAGAAGGAGATATCAGAAGAGGATTATATACATACACCAAACACAAGAATGAAAAACACCTTGAATATACAATGCAGACCCAATTTTATATATGATTAATAACTAGAATCCAATTTTTGTAAGGATTTATGTTACTTATATTTTCAATATTTTAATAACATATCATATTAAATCATATCAAATCCAATTAACACAAATTTGGACATCGATAATGTTGATTCCTTCTGTTGTTATAATAAGAATTGTTCCTTTCTTGATTACTAGAGTAGGGCTCGACCCTCAACAATCTACTAGAATGTGTGCAAAATTAAGACAAATGGGTACTTTAGTATGCTCATACATAATGTATGCTTCTCTACTCCCCATTCCAATGGGCATATATAACTTATTATATATGTCATGTGTATATACTCATTCATATGGATGTTGTTGAAGTCCTAAATAAGAAATTGGTGACAAGTTTTTTGGCGTTGAACACTTTTTTCAAAAACGGTTATCAGGAAGCCTATATGAGTAACTTTTCAAGCTCAAAAGTGGAATTCACGATTCATTCCCTCTAGACATGGGAGGTAACCATAATGAAATGTTCATACAAACATTAAGGTGATCATTACACCTCAATTCATGAAATGTACACCTCAATTGATATTTTCTAACAAGGTGTTTAATATTCATCTTCAATAAATTATAAATTGAAATTTTCCATTTTTTATTGATCAAATTCCTAAGAGCTGATCAATTTAAGCAAGAGAACAATGTCATCATTTCATTGAGGATGAAGCTTGTTTTTTTATGCGCCATGCTAACTTAACAATGACATTTAGGATCCTTGTCACTAATTAAGAGGATGATTCTATCAAAACTCTTGGAATAGTTATGGTAGATGATAAAACTACTTAGTATATAAGAATATTGAAGAAAAATAAGATCTAGAGGTTTGAAGTATATAGTGGAGTAGACTGAGAGGCATGGATTATTTTGTCTTTCTATTTTTTTATATCTAAAGTTTTTTTTTATGTGTACAATTTTTCGTCCTCCTTAACAAATAAGTAACTATGGTAAATTTTGAACTGTAAGCATAACTCTAAAGACCCTGTCCTTAAGAAATATTATAGATTTGTACATAAATTAGAATCCCGCTTTCACGGTTTCACCTTATCCCCGTCCATTTCAAGCAATTCCGTACCTTCCTTCGATCCCCTTTCCTTTTCATTTTTTTTATAGATAATTTTCCTTTTCCTTTTCCGTAAGCAATCATCTCCACGCAACCCAATTCCACCGCACTTCATTTCTAACTATCACACCACCGCAACTCTCACACTGCCGCACTTCATTTCTAACACACCATCGTGAATACACCGTCAACTCCACACCTACTCGCAACATCCCCTACCCCTTTATTAATTCCTGCTGCTACCGTCACCGGCAATTCCTCCTTCACTGCCGTCCGCTACTCCGAACTGCAGCAACTTCCTTAAACCATCACCTCGCATCCCCCATCTCCGCTTCTTTCACCCCGTCGATGCCCAGCCCTACACCCTGGATACCACCGCCTCTGCTTCCCGTCTTCAATCTTCGTCAAACCCTGTCTGTAACCTCTGCTTCGGCCAGATCTTGCCCACCCAGTACCGTCCATCACGCCTTAATCTCCCGCTTCCGCAAGTTTTCCCCACCCACGCGGACAACCCCCTGCATCCTTCCAGCAGGCCGGTTCTCTTGCAACCTCCCCAACTGCTGTACGCCTAGCGTATGTATCACCACACCTCGCTCTCCCTGCAGATGTTCTGCTATGCTACCAAGCCCCGCAAGTACTGCTAACGCCTCCCCATGCAAGTCTTCTAGTGATCAATTGACTCCTTAATCCCTCACTTATCCCTAACATCCAATCACGCCCCCCATCAACTTCCCGCAATCCAGCAAGACCTCTAATCACCTTGGCAGCCTTTAATTTAATCTCCTCTTGTCTCCACACAAATTCCCACTTTCGGAACACGAGCCCAAAATTCCACTTCAGATGATTCTACCGAACTGCAAACTGCCAACCCATCTAACAATGAAAGTGTAGGCAGTACTGAACTACGCAAGAAGGCACCATCTAGAGAGCGCTGAACAACTCTCTACTTGGACAATTCTCTCTTTAGAGAGCCCTGAACAACTTCCTAGTTTAATAATTCTCTATTTACATAGCGATGGACAACCAATACCAAAATTAATTATTAAAAATAAATGAAATATGTATTACTGTCAATATAATCCTTATACGTTTTGGACTACTCATTTTCATTGCAAGTTGCAATATGAATATCTGAAAACCTACCGCAATGAGTATCTTCACTGCCTAAGATGCCATGGAGCTTTATATGCTGAGAAAAATAATCTCATGTTCCAGATTTTATTCTGACGTCTTTGATGCATTATAGTGACCCAACACATATAGACGGAATATATGTTGTTGAAACAAATCCGAATGTTACTCCTGAAACTTCATAACACGTGTTTACCCTTGACACTCTTGGTCAAGCAGTCAATAACATCATGAATAAGCTTCATTCAATTCTCCAAGAAAACATAGTATATGCTAACCGACTCTCAGAACTTAATTACATGGGATATGGGATGCCACCAAATCCCAGAAACACACCACAAATCCCCTTAACATCGCTCCTCATGTGGAATCTCCTCTGACTATGATTAGTAAGCTTTAGATTCTCGTGGCTTCAATTGCAACTCTAGAACCTTTTATTTTGTAGCCTTTAATACCCATGGATTGAATCACAACTGCAAAGCTTGATATTTTGCAGATGCCTATGTCTTCAATTACAACTCTAGAGCCTTATGTTTTGCAACTTCAAATGTCCAATGATTTAACTAAAACTCTAGAAATTGATATTTTGCGGCTTCACATGCATGTTGCTTCAATTACAACCCAAAAGCCTAATTTCTTGCATCTTTGTTCTGTATATTCTTCTTCTATGGAGGAATTCCTTTTGCAACATTGAAATAGAACAAGACATGCAAACCACACCAACCGTTCCTACACCAATGTGTGAGGAATTTTCTTTTGCAACAATCAGTATGAAACAAACCTGCAAACTACACTAAGGGTGAATACAAAATTGTATGAGGATTCTACCAGAGCTAAAATTTCGGATCAAAATGAATCACAAGTTGAAGTTATCTCTACACCAACCGAAAAAGTTGGCATATAATGACAATTCATATGGTTACTTCCATTATCAACTTTCATGAGAAATCTTAGCCATCAAATGCATGAATCCCCTCTAGCCAAATCTAATTCTCAAGAATTTGTTGACAAGGTTGATACTTCATCAATAACTTACACTACACAAGTTTTACGACTTGAAAAATATGATTCAGTTGTGCTCAATCTTGACAATGACAACTCAGAAACATGCTTTAGTGAGAAGTATATACGGGCTACAACTCACGATAAGAGATATGATACTAAGAACAGTGTTGATCTCGTTCTTTATAGGTCTCCTCCACAATCTCCAGATAGCCATTTGGATTGTGCATCTAAAGACATTCTACATAATTTTTGGATTTCAAATTGAGTATCATGTATGAAATTGAGAATTTTCTTGATTTCATTCTTCCCAGCCCCCCTCTACAGCTTTCTAATACAATACATGAGCTTGTTCCTCCTCGACATTCTCCAAACATCAAGTCTTCCTCTACTCAAACTGAAGACTAGCAATAATCTCATTTTTCTGTGGTCTCCTTCACAACCTCCAGTGGTCTATGAGCTTTATCCTCGTCCACAACCTCGAAACATCATTTTAACTAATTTATAGACAAATATGGAGTTCTTTCCTGATGTCATATGCCATTACCTTGTTCGTTGATGTGATGCTACATGACTCATTTGCAACAAGCATGAAAGACTTCGTCGATCTCTTCAACACAAACATTATTGTTTCGAATCATTAGAGCCAAGTATTTTGAAGTAGATGAGAGTAGATGTAGAACAATCACAATCTTTAAAATAGTGATTTCAGTAGTTTTTAAAATATTTTAGTAGTTTCCTTGCATTATAGGGGTTATTTGATATATTTCTAGTTGATTATGTAATGTTTCTTGTTTAGCCCCAAATTTTCTAGTTTCCTAGTTAGTTGGGTTTAAACACCTATATATAGGCTATGTAAGTATCTTTAGAATAGTAGACTTGATGATTGAAACATATGGATGAATTATATTTCCTTTTGATTAGTTTTATCAGTTAATTTAAATCTGAAAAATTAGTTTAGGTTTTAACTACATAAACTTTTTCTATTGTAATCAGGAAATTATTTGATGAGAAACTCTGATATCACCCAAATTTACGTGTATTTGCAAATTATTTATCTCTGGTCTTGTATCTTATAGCCTTAATTTGCCCTATAATGCTTATGTTTTAGTTCTTTTTATCTTCCATAGATATATTAGCTAAGCTAGCCAAAAAGTAGCCAATCTAGCCAATTTTGGGACTTGCAGGCACCGAACCTGAGAAGACATCTATTCTCCAAAGATTTCTCCCCAACACAGTTTTTGCGACAGTTATCGACCTGCCACAACCGTGGCCATCCATCGCCACGACCGTGGTCTTCATTACTGCGACTGTAGTTTTCCCTTCCACGACCGCGATCGCGATCCCTCACCGTGACCGTGGCCATGAACTGCGACCGCGGTCTTCGCCTTCAACACTGCGACTGCAATCTTCCCTCGCCACGACCTTACCCATCCACTACGACTGTGGCCATGAACCACGATTGCAGTCTTCTCCTTCAACACCGCGACCGGGATCTTCATCATCGCAACTGCGGTCTTCCCTCACCACGACTGTGGCCATCTGACACGACCATGGCCGACGCCCTCCACCACGACCGTGGTGCTCAGACCGCGACTGCGGTCTTCATCACCGCGATTGTGATTTCCACTCCACGAATGGAGACCGCGGTGTTGGGCACGACTGTGGCCATAGTCCACAACCGTGGCCGACCCCGCGACCTACTGGCCGCGGTCTGCAGTCTGCCTCTATAAATAGATGCCCCCTCACTCATTTGAAGGGGGACCTCGACGAAGGACATCGAGAGGCTACTACTCCAAGATCTGAAGGTTCCCAGAGTAGCGTGGGAGAGTCCAGAGGCCTGAGAAGGCCGAAGAGCTCATCCTACACCCTCCTCTTCAGCGAGCTTCCAAATTCCACCACTCTCCATCATCCCCTGGTCTTTGATCTCCAAAGGCGGAAGCTGAGGAGAGAGAAGACCCATGTCCTCCATCGTCTTCCACCTCCATTCACCCACCAAGATGCTATTCGTGGCAGATCTAGAGAGAAATAGAACCAAGGAGTCTAGATCTAATCAAGGAGGACCAAAAGACAAGATATAGCCTATACGGAGGCAAAGGAGTGAGAGTTACCTCTCCTCCATGGGCTAAATCTCTTCTTCTTCCTCTTTCTTCTGATGTGTTTCTTGGGTTCTTGTATGATGATGTTCTTCCATCTTGTTTGGTGCCAACTATGCTTGTCCATGGCTAGTTGAGCTCTTTTCTGGCTATGTAGCCCAATTCCGGCATGTTTATGTACTTTTTCCTTAAGCAAGTGGTTTTATTCCATATATAGTATGTTGCTTGTTCTATCTTCTCTATCTAGTTATGATTGCTAGTTTGGTTGATCTATTACTAGTTTGAACTGCTATTTCTACCTGTATCGAGAGATCCATTGTAGGAATTGCTAAGAGACAATAGTTTGGATCTGAACCCGAGAGGAGGATGATCCAAGGTATTTTGTTCCTAACATCCCAGAATATCCTAAGACTCGAGCGGGAACTTAGCATATTATGAGATGTTGATATGTCATTCCTCGAGAGAGGTTTGATAACATATTATTGATGGTTTTAGTCACGCTACGTGAGAGCGAGTGGGATGACGCCACAGGAACAGATACCACAATGTGTACTATGTTTTTTTTTAAGATGCTTGCTTAGGTGTTCGAGGGTTGTCTATGCCCTAGAATGGGTGCATAGACTGCCCAGGTTGCGTTTACATAGCCAGGAACTCCTCTCTGATAAGTAGAATCCCCCAGACTCTGTTTTGTTTTGTTTTCTTTTCTTTTCTTTATTTTGTTTCGTGACAACCCGCTAGACTAGTTCTAGCACATACTTTCATCAACTATAGTTTTGGCATTATCTGACTCAAGAACAAAATCTTAAGCGTATTAAATGTCACCATGTCCCTGTGTTAAACCTCATATATCTACTTCGACCCCATAATAAAAGTTGTGGGCATCCTAGAAGGATTCAGGTTATAAATTTAAATGTTCTGACTCAATTCTGAGACGATCAACTTTTTGGCGTCGTTGCCGGGGATGTGGTTTTCCATGTTTACATGCCTAAAAGATTTTGTTCTATCACTATAAGACTGTATATATATGCATAGTTTTCCGCTTTCTTTACACATACTTGTTCATATATACTAAATACCTTTTCTTTTTTTCCTATACTCTTTTTCAGCCATGGATCTCGCTTCGGCAAGACATGTGATCTTGTCCACCTATCCTCCCGAGTTTTTCCGCAGTCCCGACTACTGGCAAATAATTAAAGGTTGTGCTCTATAGCTAGTCGAGTTATACTTACCTCCACTATCGTCATATGTCGAGATTCCAACAACGAAGACTACCAGTCAACCCTCGACTCTCGTGCTATCATGGGATCAAGAACTGATTAAGGCAATGGAGTCGGCTAAAGAAAGTATTCACGCACTCACCTCCTTAGCCCCTCATCTCCAAGAAGATGTTGATCCAATGCAACAACTACTAGAAGAGAAGGATTGTCATCTCAAACTAGTCATCGAGGTTGTAGACCGCAGTAGAAGTCTACTTCAAACTCTTGAGCAAGGATCCATCCAAGCACATCAGTTTGATACAGCGGACTCCCCTCATATGTGCATGGTAGAATCGACGGGTCTCAAAAGCATTGTTGCTCAAGTACAACAACTTCATGATAAAGATGTTGAACATGGCAGGAGGCTCCAAGAGCTCATCAATTTGGTTACAATATGGTTACAACTACCATCACAAGACAACACAGAAGTTGGTCATCAAGACCATTCCATTGGGTCTGAAGTGGAGTATGAACCATCATCGTATTTAGACCATCAATTAGATTCATCAGGATTTTCCAGTGAAGACCAACCCACTTGGGGAATCCCTTCATTCTATCCAGATGACCCAACTGATGAACCAATGGAATATATGAGTCATAGACATGAATGGGTCTATGATGAAGATGATGAAGACTCGAAAAGTCAATCAACCTCACAGCCAAAAGGTTGGTTTGAGGAACCAGAGTCAGATATTAAACCAGACCAAAGTGACATCTCTCATATTGAGACTTGTCACTTTGCTTTGAGTAGTGCACCAACCATGGTTTGGAACAATTTGTTCAATGACGATAGTTGCTCGACATGGAGCGGAGAGTATACTAATGACGAGAAGTTGGAGCAGCACGAGCCGCCATTTACACCCTTACCTTTACAAGGTAGGGTGGACGTCAAGGGGGCAGGATGGACGGTCCACTACAACATGGATGCTGGGCATGAAGATACCCCTAACTCCATGCCAGGTGATAAGCTTGGGGTGGTAGAACCACAAACTGATTCTTCAGGGAGTACTTCTTGTTCATAAGATCATTGGATGACTCAGATTGTACATGAAGATTTATCTGAGCATCCAACCTCAAGTTTAGAGATGGAGGAAGGAGAAATGGATCCTACCCAAGTCATTCAACCTATCCCCTCCATCTCATCCTGTGTCGACATCCCAAGACCTTCATATTCAGATTCATATAATGAAAGGTACCCTGAGTATGATATGCCGAAGAATTCATCCCAGTGCAGTTCAAACCACTTCCAGCATAAAGATGACTTCACTGAGTTACTGGATTTCACTTCGCTTCTTCAGACTCGGCAGGGCCACCACATCCGCCTATTCAACTCCTATTATGTGGTGGATCTCGTCAGCAAGATATAGGTGACACTGGTCCCAAAGCTTAGGATTTGGGATCCCAGTGTCGATATCGTAGGGCATCCACCCCCTTTTCTCTTACCCACCCTCTCGCCCATTTATTACAATAAATTTTTCTCTTCTTGTTCTTGTTAGTTAGTTTCTTTCCTCTAATTATTTTTTATATCCTTGCATCCATGCATCATCTTTAGAACTTCAATAACTGTTGTTAAAATCATGCATTCCTGCCTCACTATTTCAAGTTTAAGTCTTGCTCGAGGACGAGCAAAGTTTTAAGCTTGGGGTGGTAGGCTTCGCCCTTCTATATCTTCATCCTTCTAGCATGCATTTTTACTTCCTGCATTTAGTTTTAAAATTTTCAAAAAAAAATAGCATTTTAGCTTTGAAATTATGGCTATATGGTGCGAATCTAATAGATAAATGCTTGACTTTATGCCTAAATGCACACTTTTCATCTAAAAAATCGCTTGACCTTTTGCTCGGCTTGCTCTTTGACTCTTTCCTTGAGTTTGGTAATAAAATCTAAGGTTATGTGCCTTTTTCAAAGCTTAAAGCTAAATCCCCTTGATCTATGTCGTGAATGGCAAATCCATGGTAAAGGATCGTTGGAATGAGCTAAAACACGATCAAAGAATCCTAGATGTGGTTTCACGAGCTTGCCTCTATTCTAAGGATTCTTGAATCATAATTGTAACTTTTCACACAGGTGTCAAGCTGATCATGATGAGTTTTGAGCTATAATCAAGATGAAATGTTTTCCTTGATGGACTACATGCCTTCTCACATTAGATTGAGTCAAAAAGATGAAAAATATAGAAAAATGTGCAAAAGAGGCTTGGCCACCCATGAAATCCTAAAAATATCTATATAGCTCTCATCCAAGCCTACAAATAGAATGCAGATGATAAAAGCCTGAGTGTGAACAATAAACGAAAGTTGTTTTTTCTTTTAGGAGAGTTGAGGATGGTGCCCAGCCGGTGTATGATTGCACTCACAAATGTGGGTATGTCGCACCTGGTAGTATCACTCCAAATGCTCATTAGAGAGTCACTAGGAACCCTTAGGAGAACTATGAGATCATCCCAGTAGCAGGATTGGTTTGGGCACAGTACGAGGAGTTCATCTCACTGCTTTGGACCAACTGGTTCAGACTGTAGGGACTGTTGCTCGCTACATGGACCAACCTGATGCAGATCGGGATCCTTAGAAGTCATTAGAGTCGTTTTGCTTTGTTTCTTAAGGACATGAATAAGTGAGAGGCGTGGTATTACTGATTGGTATGCATGGAATCATGGTGATGGCTAAATGCTCATCACCTGCATGATAATCTGTGTGATAATTCTTTTATGTTTAATAATTATGATTCAAACCCACATGAGTATCAGAAGGCTGTAGTGAATTTGCTTAATCTTGCCTGGAAACTCTTTGATCTTGCTTTAGCAGGACTATGGTTGATTGGTGGGGGTTTGTTCTGAAATAACATGGATAAGGAGAATTGATGTTTTAAACTATTTTTCTTAGCCTTAGCATCTATTGCTAAGCTTAATTTGGATGTTATCTTTTTGTCCTTTGAGCATAGTATTGCTTGAGGACAAGCAAGTTTTAAGCTTGGGGTAGTTGATCACACCCAAATTTACGTGTATTCGCTAAGCATTTATCTCTGGTCTTGTATCGTTATAGCCTTAATTTGTCCTATAATGCTTATGTTTTAGTTCTTTTTATCTTCCATAGATATATTAGCTAAGCTAGCTAAAAAGTAGCCAATCTAGCCAATTTTGGGACGTGCAGGCATCGAACCTGAGAAGATATCTATTCTCCAAAGATTTCTCCCCAACACATGGTTTTTGTGATAGTTATCCACCTGCCACTACCGTGGCCATCCATCACCACGACTGTGGTTGGGCACCACGACCGTGGTCTTCATTTACGCGACTGTAGTTTTCCCTTCCACGACCGTGACCACGGTCCCACGCCACGACCGTGGCCATGAACCGTGACCGCAGTCTTCGCCTTCAACACTCCGACCGCGATCTTCATCACCTCAACCGCAGTCTTCCCTTTCCATGACCGTGGCCGATGCCCTCCACCATGACCGTGGTCTCCCGCCACGACCATGGCACCCAGACCGCGACCGCAGTCTTTGTCACCGCAATCGCACTTTCCACTCCATGAACTGCGACTGTGGTGTTGGCCACAACCGTGGCCGACCACGCGACCTGCTGGCAGCAGTCTGCAGTCTACCTCTATAAATAGATGTCCCCTCACTCATTTGAAGGGGGACCTCGATGAAGGATGCTGAGAGGCTACTGCTCCGAGATCTGAAGGTTCCCAGAGTTCTGTGGGAGAGTCCATAGGTCTGAGAAGGCCAAAGAGCTCATCCTACACCCTCTTCTTCAACGAGCTTCTATCTCCACCACTCTCCATCACCCCCTAGTCGTCGATCTCCAAAGGCTGAAGCTGAGGAGAGAGAAGACCCACATTCTCCATCATCTTCCACCTTCGTTCACCCACCAAGTTGTTGTTCGGGGTAGATCTAGAGAGAAAGAGGACCAAGGAGTCCAAATCTCCACCACTCTCCATCATCCCCTGGTCTTCGATCTCCAAAGGCAGAAGTTGAGGAGAGAAGACACACATCCTCCATCATCTTCCACCTCCGTTCACCCACCAAGAGGCTCTTTGGGGTGGATCTAAAGAGAAAGAGGACCAAGGAGTCCAGATCTGATGAAAGAGGACCAAAAGGTGAGATCCATCATATACGGAGGAAAAGGAGCAAGAGCCACCTCTCCTCCACAAGCTAAATCTCTTCTTCTTCCCCTTTCTTCTGCTGTGTTTCTTGGTTTCTTATACGATGATGTTCTTCCATCTTTTTTGGTGCCAACTATGCTTGTCCATGGCTAGTTGAGCTCTTTTCTGGGTATGTAGCCGGATTCGAGCATGTTTATGTACTTTTGCTTTAAGCAAGTGGTTTTATTCCATATATAGTATGTTGCTTATTCTATCTTCTCTCTCTAGTTATGATTGCTAGTTTGGTTGATCTCTTACTAGTTCGAACTACTATTTCTGCCTATATCGACAGATCCGCTGTAGGAATAGCTAAGAGACGATAGTTTGGATCCAAACCTGAGAGGAGGAAGATCCAAGGTATTATGTTCCTAATATCCTGGAATATCCTAAGACCCGACTGAGAACTTAGTATATTCCAAGGTGTTGATATGTCATTCCTCGAGAGAGGGTCGATGACATATTGTTGATGGTTTTAGTCACGCTACGCGAGAGCGAGTGGGATGACCCCACAGGAACATATACCACAATGTGTACTATGTTTTGTTTTAAAATGCTTGCTTAGGGGTTCGAGGGTTTTCTACGCCCGAGAGCGGGTGCATAGACTGCCCAGGTTGTGGTTACATAGCCAGGAACTCCTTCTCTCTGTATAGTAAAATCCCACAGACTCTATTTTTTTTCTTTTCTTTTCTTTTCTTTATCTTGTTTCGTGACAACCCGCTAGACTAGTTCTAGCACATACTTTCATTAACTATAGATTTGGCAATATATGACTCAAGAACAAAATCTTAAGCATCCTAAACGTCACCACGTCCCTGTGTTTGACCACGTATATCTCCTTCGACCCCGTAATAAAAGTTGCGGGCGTCCTAGAAGGATTCGTGTTATAAATTTAAAAGTTCCGACTCAATTCTAAGATTATCAAACTCTTACACTTGAGTGACATCATATGAAACATCAGTATTAATATAAAATAATTCAAGAATAATGGTTGACATGCAATGTGGCCATGAGAGCATAATGGAACTGATTATGCAATGATAATAAATTTATTGATCGGAGGCATGTAATTTGATGTAATGTCCTAATATTGACATGGAATCCTTGAAGCATACCATGCTTATGGGTAAGTGACATCTTTAAGTATGTGATGATCGTATGATTGATTGGGAGCAATAGAGGCAGAGCATGCCTCTCCACCCAGTGAAAGAAGTGAATTGATCCCTATCTGCACACTTAACTATAGTAGAATGCCAAATGCTATGTTGTATCCCCTTAAAGTATTTGGTCCTTATGGAATTACTTACATGACACTTGGTATGCCAAAACATTTTTGTATCTAGATATTTAATAACATGGTGCCACTATGTTGGTGAGATTTCAAGTGATGATATATAAGTTGGTACACGATAACACATGACATAGACAACTAAATTATAAAATTACTATATACATATGTATAGACTGGTGGTGTACTTTCTTAGATGTTTATTCTATTTTTTTCTTGTAGTTATACTACAAATTTGTTCAAACAATTTTTCAGTAATACATGTACATCAAAAAGAATAAGCATCCCATGGATATGCTTTTATGTTTAATGTGAAGTACCCACTTACTAAGGCAACAACACCACAAAAAATAAGTTGTCAATGAATTTTTTATATTAGATTTCCTTTGGAAGGATGTGGTTTGGAGATGTGTCCTTGTAGTTGTTAGTTAGATGATATTTTATAGTCCAGACACACTCATGTCCTTATTTTTCTCTATGGATCTTGTTATAGTTTTGTTAAGCATGAACATCATCTCTTTAGATATGAGTAGACTTTTCGATTAATATAATGATTATCAAATGTATCCAAATATATTATAATAAATCTAAATACATGTTTATACTGAACAAGTATGAAACTTACATGTATTCTAGATAATATTAATTAATCTGAATATTATTTAATAAAAGTGCATTTCATGATTTGATGGATGTACAAGGTTTGTCATACTGATGCTTCCGCATTAATTGATTCATTTATCATGTTTTATCAATGAGAGTGGCTAGTTCTCATTGTAGACTTGAAATTGGGGTTAGATTGGTTCAACCTAGGTGACATATACTTCACAATCTGTGTAAAATTTCAACCTATATCAAATGAAGATTCCAATAGACAAAACCTTCCCGTCAGATTGTATTAGTGGAGTGGTCTTATAAGATTTCCAAGTTATCACTAATGATATGATAAGATACAAACATAAACTTCTTAGAGAAAAATTGCCCTACTATCACTATTAAATATTGTACTTCAAGTATAGTATGATTTTCAAGATTGAGAGATACATACTCATCATTGTTTCTAGAATTTGTTTGTCATCATGTTGACCACAACTCCATCTATGGTTACCGGTGCCTTGGACATATTAGAAGGATACCCCATGGCCTAGTGAACAACCTGACCACTAACACAACACAATCTGGTTTGGGTTTCCTACCGATGTTATACTTGGGTTTCTAGTTAACCTTTAAGTTTCCATGATGATCTTGGGTTTACTTCTTTTATAATTTAAGATTTACCTTAGGAACAAGTTTTATTGTCATGATATCTAAATGCATTATATGTTCTTCTTCTATTTCTAGAACTGCCATTAGATAATTTTAAGAACTATGTACCTCTTATTCTTGTGATATCCACAAAATATCTCCTAATATTATGGGAGCATTTAAAGCTTATATAAAATTATAAATTTATCAGGTAGATTCATAGAAACCTCTTTAGAACTATGAATAAGATAACTACAGATATATTCTATTTCAGAAAATGTCTTCTCCTTTATATATAAGCATTTAAACCCTATTAACTAGACAAGTCAATTTTTTTAATGAGCATTGCAAAGTCTATGCACAACCATTCGAACCCAACTAAGTAGCCAATGCGAGACTAAATCACAGACTTCAGAAAATCAACTCAAAAAATAACAAATAACCCCTCAAACACAAGGAAATTACTAAAGTATTATAAATACTAATCAAATGTTTATTTTAAAGGCTAAGGTTATCTTAGATCAATGAATATTGCAACCTTAGAGCATCTATATCATGTCATATTCTCATATTTATCTATTCATATATCTTTATTATGTTCTACGATTCTCTTTAGCTATTCAAGTATCATGGGGTATATGAGAGTTCTCATAAACTTAGGTTATGAAAACACTAAATCACCAATATTGTCAATCCAATCATGAGTTCATAACAAAAGTGAACATCATCATATACATTTCAATTGTATATAAAGGAGAAAAGAACAATGTTTATAAATCATTGTTTAACATTCATTGTTTATTTACATGTACAAGTTGGGAAAGTGTATTGTTATTAATTAATTAGACAACCGCTATAATGAGGAATATCATAATTTAGATGAATCTGATCTCTATTCCACATCAAAGATCAACATTATGGGAATCCAGTCTAACTAATCATCACATATAGGGGGAGTTACACTATCATTTCACACTAATCATTTTTGAACCATAATAAAGACAACAAAATTGCATATCCTTTAGCAATAGCATGATTGATGCAAGAGAGGGGATACTTGGCTTTTGTTAGTCTGGTTTCAGTATACTTCATTGTTAGGATCAAACATTTTTGTATCTACATAAATCAATCATCAAAAGACCATCAATCAGTTGATAATTAGATTTACTCACACTCCCCCATCCTCTTTCATGGTAGACTAGTGCGAACTAAACACTCACCTAGAACATAGGAAAAGTAGAAGGAATAGTAGAAATGATCCCCCTCTAGATAAATAAATGTTTAAAAGTTTAGAACTAGCTCTTAAGGAGCCTTTTCTTAGTTCATCTCTATCTAAAGAAGAAAAGAAAGGTGGTAGAATACTAAGACAAATCGTCTATCATAGTAATAGACCTACTACAAGTCGTACATGGCATTCAATAGGAGAGAAAGAAGAAATACCAAATAAAGGGAATTAACTCAACTCAACCATAAAATATACCAAGAGCAGTCATAGAACCAGCTCTGTTAAGCAAGGAGAGTCAAAGACATGCATATCATCATCCAAATCACCTTTTCAAGCTATAATAGGTAAAACACAAAGTCTCATAGCTAATTTCTGGATTTTCAAAGAACGAAGGGTACATGTAACTTGTCATAGAGACCAAATCACCCATGTGTTGAGATTATAGTGCTGCACCAGGAAGGTCGCTCAACATACGGGAACGTTGAACTGACTTTTGGGTGTTGGTCATGTTTCGACCAAGTCGATCGACCAACAATGTGACCAAGCACCAAACTAAATTGAAGGTCATCTAGATTTTCTCCAGGTTGAACTGACTTTGTCTTGAATTGAAATCTATTATTCTTTGATACATTATTTCCCCTCAAAGCACCTAATGTGCACCAACATGTCTACTGTGATAGGTAGAACTATATTATGAGGGATTAAAACATAGTCTATGGTATTACCAACACATCCAAAGGTTAAATTACCTCCAAGCTCTTCCAATCATCTCTCAAGCTTCTCAGAAAGGCCCCATATAACTTGTGATGATAACATTAGATTGAACTTATTTATAACCAAAACCTTAACACAACTTAGGGTTTACATATCCCAAAATAATTTACACATTCAATATTATTAGTTTTTGTTTCTCTTGGATATTACATCCAAACATCATTATTCATCAATTTATAATCATCAATATTAACAACATCAAAAGTCAACATGTAAACATATATAGTTATCTTACAATAAATGGATCAAGAGAAAACAAACAAGGTTAGGAGTAAACATGGACCATGGTGTTACAAATCCAACCTCCCCTAAATAATTTCACTTGCAAGTTTCAATAAGAGACAAAATGATTATTACATCAACTTTGTCGACTTGGTCTTGTGTTAGAGAACAACTTCTTTGAAACTTGTTGCAACTGCGAGTGGAGTGGTACAAGTTTATATAAATATTATTCTTTGAGAGTGTGCTTGGATGATAAGGACATCGGAGCGGAATGAGATTTAATAGATTATGATGATGTTAATATAATAATAATTGAGGTTGATAGAATCAACAAATATTAGTTGTATTCTTTCTAGTTTGAGTTATCACTTATTCTAGTCATATGGTTGTAATTACTCTTATTAATATGGTCAGTAGGATAGTAGACATGTAACTAGACATCTGGAATAGGTACATTGAATACAGATTCATATCTAAAATTTCAAAAAAATCTAACATTCGTCAGATTTTAATCGGATATGAAAATTTTGAGTAGCTTTCTTGTCCATAATAAGTTGAAATTTGACATATATACAGTGATGACACTCTAATTTTTATTTTGGCCAATATGGATTCGAAATGAGTAAAATAATGAAAAATGTGAATTGAGACAAGTTATGTTCACCTTGGAGTGAGAGAAAGAAATACAACATCTTGGATTTGCAAGTAACATGAGGGATGTCCTGATACAAAATGGTTGATTCAAATGCAATGCTCAAAGTATCCTACCAACCATGAGAATTTTAACTAGATATGTGATCAAATATCATAATATGATTTGATGATTGAAATTGTCAAGTCACTTGATGAATAATAAAAAGAGAACATATATCTCTCATGGTTAGAGGCCATTTTTTGCAATTTAGATGCCAAACTACAACAGTCGGAAGCTCTCATAATGGAATGTACATCTATTTCATGGGTCCTTTTTCATAGAATACCTTGCTTAGATGTTGTCACCAGGGCAATGACCTATGATGACCTTGTATCTAGTCCTCACACCTCAGGTCAGGTTTGTCCATTAAAATTCACACCAAATATGCATATTGTTCTGACCCATTACCATATCAGGTTAAAACACCCCACCTGAACCTCACCCACTTGCCCACTAAGGTTGGGGATAGATATATCACCTTCCAAGTGTGTACACTACCCTCTAGTTGATAATCCAACCTGTGTCTTCTGGTGGTTTTTTAGTATAGTCTTCTGATGGTTTTTGACACAACCTTCGTATGGTCCTCCTGTGACATCTTCCTATAGATGTTCAACAAACAACAACTGAAGGATCTCTTGCAAGTAAGAACCAATGGTTGTTCTAAATTATCTTCTGATGGTCCTTCTGACTATTCACTTACCAATGGATACACTAACAATCACGAGACCCCTCATATATATATGGAGTTACCCAAATTAGTCGACCCTTCATCTTCCTTGCACTGCCACCATATTTTCACCTCCATGACAGCCAATAATTCACTCCATGGGGTTGGTAGGGTTTTGAACCCTGTGATCCACTTATAAGTAGAAGGAATTTGCCTCTAGGAAAAGGGATCCACTATCGATACATCTAGGTTTTTTCTTCCTCCAATCAGCTTCGACTTCCACTAGCCTTCAAACACTTCCACTGGTTGACAAACATCAACTGAAGGTGCTTCCACCTCCACTGCCACCAAGGTACCAAGATCCTAGCTTAAAGTAAGCATTTATGAGGTACCTACAACCATTAATTGACAATCCTATCCTTCATCGATTGCTCCTCTCACTTGACAGTAAGTAAACATGACCTTGAAGAAGGATGAATGATGCTCAATGTCTACCTATGACGAACATCAATGGGTAGATCTGCTACTGCACCTACATTTTTTTTGGAATAGGGTAAATATATTGCCAAAAAGGGAGGTATAGGACAAGCTATACATACATTGCAGGGCTCCTGACATGACAAGAGGCCCCAAAACAAAAAGAGGTAGATGTTGTTCAGGGGTTATAGTTACAAAAGACCCCAGTGAAGATGAGTGTGAGAGCTCAAACTAGTTAAAAGCTCTGGCCTGTGCTTTACATGCCACTGTAAGTTAGATGAAAAAACATAAATCATGCTAAGAGCATCCTGCTTTCTTTGGTTGTGTATCCTCCTGTTTCTTACACTCCATATCATGTAGTTGAGCCCTATGATGCACATATTAGCAAAACACCTTAAAGCTTTGTTGTTTTTGTGTTTCACCTTAACCCATGCCATAATGTCATCTAGGTTATTTGGACGGAGTTACCCCAACCATTTCTAAGACAAACAATGCTTCAAATATGCTTGGAGTACCTACAGTCAAAGAAAATATGATTGCACGATTCAACCATCTCTTTACAAAGAGGGAAGGTGTCATCAATCTGAATTCCCCAGTTCTTCAACCTGTCTTTGGTTGGTAATTTGTTGAGAAGTGCTTTATACATCATGGTGCTCCATTTAGGATAGTGGAACCTCCCCCATGGAGCATCAGCATGTCTTGCAGTACTACTCATCCCTATATTGGTGTAGATCAGTGGTGGGAGGACAACAATAGTCCAATCACCATTCATATCAACACAATATAGGGATGGGGAGTTGTCAAAGAAGGAACTCATATCTATCCACACTCTCGAGGAGTTACTGCCCTTTGCCATCTATAGAACATTACCATAATGTACCTTCATCCACTTTACCTAAATATTCTCATGATTAGCTAAAAATCTATCCACTCTCTTCTTTGTGTACTTTTGCATTATCTCCCCAAGGTCTTCGATTTGCAACCCCCCTTAGTTGAAGGGTTTGGCTATCTTCTCCCAAGCAACCCCATGACTTTTACATGTCCAAAGGATATGTCATGGAGCAAATCAAAACCATAATGGTATTGGGAATGTCACCCATTGCAGCCCAGAGGCAGACTATAGCTTGGATGATGGTTCTTATAAGCACCAATCTATCGGCCAATGTATGTTAAGCCCACTCAAACCTTCGATCTTCATTTGACGGTTTTCCAACACCATACTGAAGCTTTAGATTTAACACTGCCCGCAAAGAGAAGCATGCCTAAATACTTAGTAGGGAGTTCTCTACAATCCATGTCGGCTACATTCTTTAGTCTGTCTCTTCTGTTATCACATGATTTAGAGAGAAAGACATGCCATTTTATATGACTGATATAAAGGCCAGAGAGTTTACCAAAACTCTTTAAGATTTTCGTGATCTCCTTCAACCTTTATGCATTACCCATAGAGAATAACATCACGTCATTCACAAAGATAAGTATGGGTTTAATTTTTATGCCTGTAACCTTATCAAGTTTGACCAAGTTCCTATTCTCAGCCTCTTTGATGATATGGTTTAGTCCCTCCATAACTACAATAGAAAGTAATGGCAAGAGAGGATCACCTTGTCTCAGACCGTTTAAGGATCTAAACATGCCTTCTGGCGATCCATTGATTAAGATAGAAAAGGAACATTTTCAAAACATTACTTTATAAGAAGAATCCATCTTTGGTTGAAACCCATGGATTCCATAATATCAGTTAGGAATCTCCAACTCACATGATCATAGGCCTTTCTAATCTCTATTTTCATGACAGCTTTAGCACTAGTGTTGGCTTTGTTGAACTCATTGAGAAATTTTGTGGCTAGGAGTGAGTAATCCTCCATTTTATTGTCTTTGATGAAATCATTTTGCTCCTCATATATGATGTGATGTAGTACAACTTTGAGTCTGTCAGCCAATAGTTTGGATATGGTTTTGTAGAGGACCGTACAATACACAATAGGGTGATAGTCAGACATCCCTCTATCATCTTTAGATTTGGGGATCAACTTTATAAAGGAGTGATTTACCGCTCTAACCATGTTTCTGCCTTTGAAAAACCACCTTACTACTTTGCATAGATCTATCTTTATTATCGGACAAGCTTCATGGAAGAAGTGGATGTTAAAGCCATCAGGTCTAGGATGTTTAGAGTAATAAATGGAGAACTGTGCACATCTAACCTCCTCCTCCTCAGAGATGTCCTTGAACAACTCATCATCCATCGATTCAGTAACTTGATCCTTGGGCAACATCATCATTCTGTCATAATGGTTGTGGTTGATATTGTACAGGTTGGTGAAGAAGTTAATTGTTTGCTCCACAATCTCCTCGCGGCTTACAACCCCTCTGCCATGTTAATCAATATGTTTATAAATGTTATCATGCATTTCCTTTTTCTTTATGGTTGCATGGTAGATCTTTGTGTTGCAATAACCATCTTCAGTCCATTTCATTCTACTTTTCTACCATAGGTATTGTTCCTCTGCTCTTTCCAAATTTCTGACTCTGACCTCTCTCGTCTTGTCCTCTTTTATCAAATCAGGGTTCAATGGATTATCTCTCAATTAGATAGCAGAGTCCTCATACTTTTCTCTAGCTTCATGAAGTTGGTTGGGTATGTTGACCTTCTTTTTGGTCAAAGACTTGAGAGTTGCTTTAGTTCTCTGGAAATTCGTAAGAAATCGGTATAGCGGGTTTCCCTCATCCCATTCTATCCAAAATTTTTCTACCAGATCTTTAAAAACCTTCCCATTTACTCAAAAAGTTCAGAAAATAGAATGACCTTGGCTTCTGATGCTCGTTCTTCATATTCACCATCATTCAAGAATGATCGTTGAAGTGGTGAGATCCCAGTTTGACAGGAATATTGGGAAGGATCTCGAGCCAAGCATTATTCACTAAACCTCTATCTAGGTGACTTGCTATGTGTTTTTTCTTCCTATTCGACCAAGTGGTTATACCCCCAATGGTATTGAGATCATGAAAATCAATTCAATCCTAACAATTATTGAAGTCATTAAGGATCCTGTCAGGGACCCTTTTCCCACCACATTTCTCGTGTGCATTTTTTATGTTATTGAAATATCCTAGGACAAGCCACAAGATTTTATTTTGAGCGGTAGTTGCTAGGACTGGCCCAATCCTAGCTCTATCAGATTCTAGGTTCTCTCCATACACCATGGAGAGAATACAGGAAAAAAACCTCGCATTGAAGCATCTCACTGTCATGATCTGGTCTTCAATGTCTATAGGTTCAATGCACCATTTATCAGGGTTCCACCCTATAATGATCCTCCCTCCATCCACCTAATCTAGATTATATAGATACCTCCACTAGGTGGTCAAGATGGAGCTCACCCAATCAACATGTTCTCTTCTTATCCTGGTTTCAAAATAGCAAATTACCTAAGCTTGTAACCTACACTAAATTTTCCTAAGACTTCTTTGAGTTTTAGGCAAGGAAGCTCCTCACATGTTCCATGCGAGAATTGAAATTAAGACTAAGCTTTGAACCCTCCTCCTTCTATGGATCTAGGTTTGTTCTTTCCCATAGTAGTGACACTTCTCGTGTGTCTTGGACTTCTACTTCTTCCTCCCTCTGAACTGGTTGGTATTTCCTCATCTTCCAGCTAATCAAGCACCGCAAAGGGGTTAATATTAGACCCCCAATTGTCCTTTCATCAACTTCTATCACAACTGTTTCATCAGACACATTGGGTTCATTTTGTATCTCCCCATCTCCGAGGACTATCGTTTCCGATGTAGAGGCGTCATTATTGATCTTCTCATCTTAGATTGGGATTTGTTTCTCCTATCACTGCCCCTGCCTTGTTAGGCCATACTACAGAGGTGGTTTGGAGAAGGATCTTCTCTTCTAACTTCTTCTTGTTTCAGGTACCACAATAGGTGGAGAAAGCATGAGTGTTGTTTATCTTTCACCCGGGCAAGCTCCAGAACTATGATCGAACATCTTATAGGGGTCACAACAGTTGGGTAGAGCTTTGTATCTGTGTTTCACCTCCCAGTCACCTCTATTGGGTAATTCCACCATAATCTCAGGTTTTGGTTCCTCATCATTAGTGATATCCACAAAGAATCAGACACACTCCGTCATCGATCCGTCAGCTCGACAATCAATCACTCGAGATTCACCGATTGTGTGGGAAATCCCATTGATCGCCCTGAATGACCAGTGCTTTCTAACATCTGGCAACGACACCCACACCAATGTCATCTTCAAAGCTATTCTCCTGCTGTCTGTATCTAGTTCTAATGCATGACCAACATCAATTGGTCATAAAAAAACCATGGGCCCCCTTTGAAAAGTCGTCTTAATGTCCTCTTCATTGGTAAATGTGGCAAGAATCAAACCATCAATGACAGTGAACACTTCGAGCTCACCTTTAGGCTTCTAGGTTCTCAGCATCCATCCTCAGAACTAGACAATGTTCACCGATGTATCCACTATCTAGACAATCACTAAGTGTCTGTGATAGTCATCCATCTCTCTCATTATAGGCTCTCTAAACTTTATCCATCTATGCTTATCTCCTATTCTGAAGAAAGGTTTCTTCTGGCCATCCACCACTCTTCCTTAGATGCACATCAGTGATCCTTCAACCGCCTTCTCCCAGTCCCTGGCTACCGTAACTTCATCTCCTACTTTGACCAATGGTTCCTTCTCCTTGCTTTAGTTTGCCCCATCCCTCAAAGAGTGAGGGTGTCATTACTTCTTAGTATCGGTGGTGCTAGTGGACGCCAACCCTAATCCAACCATGGTTACCCTAATAAGAAGAGGAAGTGGAGGGGAAAAGCAAATTAGGGGTATTTGTCTTTTATTGCACCAACTATTCTCATTCCAATTCTCAAAGACAAACATACGAACACCATGCCTCTATTTCTATCTTCGATTGTGGTGATGAATTTCTTCCTTACTTCTATTTTAGTTCTTTTTACTATTTCTGTGAGCAAGTGTTCCTCTTAATAGGGTGTGTGGAGTAGCCCTGCTACCCGAGTTTGCTCTTGTAACTACATCTTTTTTCTTCCTATAAACAATTGCATATTCAAAATAAATCATTTTATGCTTGTATGCTTATCTGATCAGCAGGTTCACATAGTTATTAGATCTTGGGTGTAGACAACTTTGAACCCGTAGTCTAGGATATAGATTGATTCTATTTAAACCCTCGATGAGAACTTCATATAGGTTTTTTCTAAGGTAATAGGTGTATGATCTCTAGGTAAAATAATGGTGAGATAAGAGGGATATATGTCCAGATTTTAATACTTATGCCTAAAGGAGGATTTTATTAGCCTAAACATATATGTTTTCATTCTTGATATGATGTAGTGAGATATAATGACATGTAGAGATGGTGAATACGATCCACCCTAGTATTCTATTCCATTGATTTATTAACCCTTTAATGCAACCTTTACTATCTGCAACTTTAGTTCAACATCCAAATCTAAATCTTTTGTTAAATACTAGTTCTAGTGTGCTCACCTTGATCAGATAATTATTAAAAAAAAATTCCTTTGGGTTTGATCGTGAACTATACTACAATATGACCCATCTGCTTGCAGGTGGTGCTTATTGTATATTTAAGGTAAACACTAGGGATTTCACCCCTAGTAAATCTACTTGTGCGATAATTGTATGCATCACTTTCCTACACCTATGTCATCTCTCGACCTTATTTGGGTTGAGAAACTCTTAATCCCAAACCCTAACATGGGTACCCTTTAGAACTTATAAACACATCCCACATCCACCATTATAGAGGTTAGAGCCTAGTATATGCCCAAAGGCTAGATATCAGGATCTTGGCTTCTCGACTCCATCATTTTAAAGTGGCTTCACACAAGCAATATTAGTAGACAACCTATTTAGAGGATACAAGAGTAAACCTTTCCCCTTCCCTTGAGAGAAGCAACAACATCATCCACTCCAAACAAAGGTCAAGTGAGGTAGACATGTGAACTTGCCACAATGTAATCAATTACCCTCCTTTTTTCAACCCCTTAGTGGTGTGATGATATGAGAACCTAGTTTAGTGATCACTCCTATATTGTTATATATCTATCTTCACTTTATAAAAAAAATATTAGTATATACTTCTTCTTTGCATATGCAAACTTTGTTGAAAGAAAACAAAAATATTATGACCATTTATGGATTTACAATAGCATTGTGGGGATCTTTGGATTGCCTAGAACCTTCCCCAAGTGTAACTTGTTGGTAAGATATGCCCATAGAGACTATCATGTGACGATTGACATGTCATATAACAAAGTATTTGATTAATACTCATATAGGCAAGCTTCCAATTTTTTTCTATTTCACCCAGTTATGAGATACTGAGGAGATATTATGAATGTCTAGAGAATAATATTACTAAATGACGTATGTCTTCAAGTATTTTTGTTGTGAAAATCAGATCATACGAATATTAAGATTAGATATACATATTCCCATTATGTCCCTAGTCATTTGTTACTATGGAAGGTATATAGACACCAAGAACACATAAGACTGGAGTGTGAGTTGGTTGATGATTGAGTCTCACTAAGACATGATAGGGCAATATTAAACCAAGAACATACATACATGTTAGGGAATTGTGTATTAGATAGACCCACCTTGATAGTGACACATGGAAACCATCATATGGTAAAGTCATATTCAACTCTCACAGTGAAGGTGGTGATTGTAATTCTTAGACATGAAATTACTACACTCATCACTTGTCGTTGAGTACGCTTTGACATCATCAAATGCAGTCCTGAAACATGGGTTATTATAAAGGTGATGATTGGGTGACTTTGACACATGGGGATAGACTATGAGTTATAGATATGGGATTTTTCACTCCTATTGGAGTATGATATCGTTGCCACTTGATAAGCGAGACTGAGAAATGCATGTGCATGCAAATGTGAATCAATATATGATATTGAGGTCATATTATCTGAGACAGTGTTCTCTTAGTTCAAGGAACATGAGTTGAATGTTCATAGGATGATGAGTCCATGCCTCAAGTTCGCTCTGGATATCATAGACAAAGGAATTATACAATCACTGCAACTCCTTACATAGATTGTAGGTTGAAGTTGTTCTCTAACTTTCCATTCACTTGGATAGCACTGATGTGTGACTAGGCACCGCTTGCTTCTTGTGATGACATAAAGTGGTTATGGACATTCATTGCTCATGACGTGATATGGGACCTATAGGGTCATACACATAGGAACTCATCTAAAAGAGAAGTTTAAACTTGAATGATAATTGTATTGATTACTAAATTGTTTAGCTATTCAATTCACACAATAGATCAATGGATTGGCTAACTGAATTGCGAAATGACCATATCACTGGGTGAGATGGACGTTTGGGCAACTAGATGGGCATCTCAAGTGTTAATATGACCATTTGAGATGTCAGGCTGATCAGAGTTTGAACTGGCTAAGTTCTACCCTTGAACCGACCGGTTTAATGTGATTGAACTGACCAACTCATCTTAAAATCATGAGACGTCCATCTAGGTCAGTGAGATGGGCGTCTCACTTATGTAAGATGGCTCAGTTGTGGGAACAAATATTTTCGATGTTTCCCGACTCGTTTCGATTGCACAATATGTTTGGTATAAGGAATTAATGTCTAACATTAATGGGAATCAAATTTTCAATTTCGTATGTGTTCAGGAAACTACGAGACGACTGTCTCTCACACCAGACGACCATATGGGTGTGCCAAACATTTGTTTTGGCTGATGTAGGTTGTGAAAATTCAAGATCATCTAGTCCCTTCCACTCCCACTTTAATCTCATATCAGGCGGCAATTGGAAACCTTGACCCTGAACTCTACTATAAATCGAGGGTACTTGGGGCCTTCCCAACACACAAAATTGAGAATCAATTACTCTGAAATTGTTGTCCTCTATGGTTTTGGTAACTATGAAAGACCAAGAAAATACTACCCAACTAGGGAGGGATATCAAGGGAGAGAACAATTGAAGATCAGTTGTCATGGGAGAGCAAGTTGGTGACTAGTACTCCAATGGATGGGACAACTCCTTCTGGCCTGTTCTAGTTGAACAACATGAGTTCTAGTTGGTTCTGTGTGGACTACTCTAGAGGTAGGAGTCCTTTGGATACTTCTAGGAGAGCAACTACATCCTACAGTTCATGGTGAAACCACAAGAGTCATTGTAGAAGTTGTTCTATTTGTTGTTAATGGTGAAGACCGGGAGCTGCACAGTCATCGTCCAAGAGATACTAGTTGAAAATTGCATTGAAGTGAGTTGTTGTCACTGGACTTACTCCATGACCAGGTATAACTCATTAAAACATCCTTCCTATTTCATAGTAGTTGACATGATCTTACTGTTACGGGAATACGGATAGATAAAATTTTTGTTTCCACTGCTATACTTTGTGCCCATATTTCCTTGCAATGGTATTAGAGCCACGTCAATTTATTATGTTTTAGGATAACTGATATAATCAATTTTGGTTTTAATCATTTATTTAGTGCATGTGATGTAATTGTCTCATATGCATATCCAATCAAATACCACATAATACCAAACTAATATATATATATATATGCAATTTACAGACATCGCCCTAAAATGGTTTTATGGTGGATATGTAGCATGGTTATGGACAAAACCCAATATCTATTTGTGGTTGGATGGTATGGTTTTTCTCATTTATTTCGGTCTGCACACCAAGCCTCGACCTCCTTATTCCCATTGTAAAGTTAATTCATTCCTACCTTTGATCCCCTCAAATGTAACTCAAGGTTTCACATAATCATGTTATAAACTAGCAATAGGATAGTTTCTTTTCTTGCAACGTCGATGCCTGAGGAGGCCAACTGACAGTTTCAGGTGGCGAGATGACTGTCTAGAGGACCATGGAGGATGGTATAAAGGAACTAGATAATGTATGGTAGGACCAACTGACCGTCTGGAAGGAGTCCAAACATCGGTTGGACAGGAGACCAAAAGACCGTCCCAAGTGACCAACAAATCGGTCAAGAGGCCAGACGAACGGTTCAAGGGTTGAACCGATCTACCCAGATTAGAAAGCACAAATATAAAGCAATAGTAGGTCCATACATGAGATGTGATGATTGATCGAGGTGGTAGTAATTCCTTGTGGTTCCAAGGAATTATAGTAGATATACCCATAACCATCACTTTTTATTTTACATTGCATGTTTACATTGTGGGATATAGCATGTATATGATACATACTATATATGTGGTGATTGAATACATTATATATATATATATATATATATATATATATATATATATATATATATATTATGAAGTATAAGATGATTTTCAGTAGCAACCCACATGAAAAACTTATTCAACTAAGCATAGGTTATGCCTCTGCGTGGTGTGCCATGTACCTTATGGAAGTGTGTCAGTAGTAATGCATGTTCTTCCTCTGTGGACTGCATTATTATCATATTGGCTATCAGGTCAGGCTTAACTAGTGATTCTCAGAGCGTCTGGGCACATAAGCATGTAGATGATTATGGCAAGGAGTTGTGCATATCGTCTATCCAAAATAGCATATGATGCAATTGACAAAAGTTGCCTACCTTGATGATTGACCGTGTTTTGCGGTGTTGATCGGGCCATAGTCGAATTATCTTAGATTTGTCTCATTAGAAAGTTGTTCGATGTAATTTTTTAAATTGCTACATGAGAGTTATCAATTTGAACAAAATAATAAGAATGATAATTATTTAAATGCCTAATTATTATCACCAAAATTTTAATGAAATCAAAATGAGTTTTTGAAAAAATTGCTAAGTATTTTGTATAATCAAATGACAAAAAAATCCATATTATGATCGGTCCTTGAGAAGGACAAACTTGACAGGACAAATTTCCACGACTGGTTTTGGACATTGAGAACGGTTCTCGATGAAGAGCGCAAGATATACGTCCTTGACAAACCAGTGCCAGAATACCTGCTCCTGATGCACCTAGGACACAAGTGGATGCTTAATGGAAGCATGCCAATGATGCCTTAGAGATAAAGTACCTTAAGATTAGATGCATGAACTATGAGTTGCATGAGCAATGTGAGGACATGAGTATTCTTGATATGGTAAAACATCTTAAGAAAGTAACACTTAGCCTTACAAAGCAAGAACGGAACAATATCTTGAAGGTGCTACTTGAGTCTATGCTGACAGAGGGAAACTCAGTAGAAGAACATGTGATTAATATGATTGGACATCTCTATGAACTTGAAGAAATGGAATTCACATTCAGCTAAGAGTTCACCACTAATATGATTCTAAAGACAATGCCAGAATCATATATCCACTTTATTGCATGTTATCATGTGAGTAATACAAATGGATAGATGTCAGACTTGCTTACCATGTTGATTCATGCTAAAGCAAAATTGAAGAAGGATAAGCCTGTGATGATGATCATCATCGGAGCTGAGTCCAAGGATCAATGCAAGACTGAGAAGAGTTCTGAGGTCAAACCCAAATCCAAATATTCATCACTCAAGATAAGGAGAAACAAAAGTAAAAGAGGAACTCATCCTTTGTACTTTAAGACATTTAGGAAGAAGAATATGGGGATGGTGATGTCCACTTCAAGTATATACATTATAACATAAATTTGATCACCTCTTCATTTTGGTATGTGATACCAAATAAAGACCTGACATACTTGATGTGCAGAGCCTGACAAGAAGTAAAATCCTTCATGAAAGGAGAAAGATGGACAAGGCGGAGCAAGAATTGTGGAAGCTTTGGTCTACATTCAACTTTATATTAGCCCAATGGGTATGTAATAGAGTTACTAGAACTACTATTTCATTATGCAAGGAAAATAGAAACATGTACTTTAAGCATCTTGTATAATAAGAATGATGAATCAATAAAGCATAGTTTTGATGTTTCTATAAGATATGATCTTATGTGGAAATGCCCATACATCTAAATGATCTTTATACAAAATATGTTTAGATGAATGTTTACAATGTTAATACCAAATGATTATAATGGATAACACAAGATTACCATTAGCAATAGTCACCTTTGATGTATATATAAGAAATGCACATCTAGAGTACATATTGATGTTATTCTATACTCCCTTGGTTGTTGAGCCTAAGGAAATATGTAATTCTTGGTTGTACATAATGTGACATAACATCCTTCACTAGATGTATTGGAAGGATAACCTTTCCGTCAAGACCTCATATATGTGATGCATGAAGGTCTTATGGAATAAATGCTACAGATAAATCCTACACTTCATTTCATTTACTGGTAATATGATGATATGTACTCAGTAAAATAGAATCATAAATCTCTTGAAGTGTTCAGAGAGATTGTAAATGAAGCATGACTTTGATGAAAGTATTAAGAAACTTTGATGAGATCAAATGTTGAAATACTTTGCACCAATAGCTTGAGAACCTTTAGGAAGGAACTGTGATAATATATCACAAGTCAAATCCATATAAACTTCATGATGTGTCAGAGTGAAGGAATTATACCATGATGAGTCATGATATAATTTTCGATTCATCTAATATTATTATATCCTCATAAATATATAATCACAAAATAATATACCATTTGAATGGTTTGTAAGACATCATATATGATATGGTTTGGGAATGTCCCAATAGGTCTAAAGGATTGAAACCTAAATTTCGGAAGTAGTTTCTTGAAAAGGTGTCTATCCACAAATCATAATTGTTGAACGTTACTATTAATCCCAATACAATAATAAAAGTTTTTTCTGATAGGAAAATGGAGTTCCTAAAAAATCATATTAGTGGGAGTAATAGTAGAACTTTAAATGTTCGAGATCAAAAAAGAGGTACAATGAGAACTAAGGAGATCAAAAGATGTTGTGGAATCTCAATTTCATCAAGTAACACACAACAAAATAGTTCTAGTAGAAAACATTTGAGATTAGAGGATTGTTAATCCAACAATTCAGATGGGTTGGTCATAAAAGGATGTACCAAATAATCTACTAGATGATATTAAGTACCATAATCTGAGTATTTATGGAGTCCATGTGATGCGATGATTTTGAGTCGCATTTAGAGACCTATTTCATATGTGTTTTGTGCCTTAATTACTCATTTTCATGGATATTATTGCATAATTCACTTTATTTGGTCTTTTACATCATTTTATATCAAATCCCCTTTGTTTTACTATTTTGAGCATTATTTATCATCTTATTATAAATTGTGTGGATTTACTTGGGCTTGTTGTGAAATTTCAGGAAAAACAAGTATCTGCTTCCGTCGATACCATCGACGGAAGTCGATACCATCGACCAAGCCACAGGTTGTCAGCCGAGAAGAGCAATACAGAGTCGATACCATCAACACTTAAGTCGATGGTATCGAGATCCCTTCAAGTTGCTGGCGAGGAAACTGTCGATACCATCGACCCAAGTCGATGCCATCGAGTCGATGCCATCGACACAAGTCGATGCCATCGACACAAGGGGAGCTACAACGTCGCTAAACGACAACAACCGACGCTAAAGGAGTCGATACCATCGACACCCAAGTCGATGGTATCGAGATCACCACAGGCGCTCAGAATAAAAGAAAGGAAAGCTGCCGCTAATCCGCCGGGTCGATACCATCGACCCGCGTCGATGGTATCGACGCCGGCAGATATGCGTTGGATTTGTTTTGATCTCGATCGGACGGTTGTTATTATTTGACAACCTAATTAGGGACTTATACCTAATGACAGCCGCCCAGACGTGATCATGATCTCATTTTTGGATTGCACGAGTGCCGAGGGGGAGAGAAAGGACAACGGAGGCCGAGAAGCTCATCTCGGGTGATTCGGACGCTGCCAAAGACGATTTCCACCACCGACAGGCAGGGAAAGCTCGTGTTCTACGCCAAGGATCCACCGGTTCTTCTCCGTTCAGGGGTTTTCCCATTTATTTCCCGTTTTTCTTATGAATTCCCCAATTTCTACCATGTATTCGTGTGAGATGAACATGAGAGGCTAAAACCCTCAATCTTTAGGACCGGGAGTAGCTCGGGAATGCATTGTATGACATTTTTATATCAATAATTCATATTTTTCTCTCAAATCCGTGGTATAGATTCGTTTTCTCCATTTCTATTGTTATGCTTGATCACCATAATAATAATTTAACACCCTTAATCACTTCGACAGAAGGATTAACGGTTGAAAAGAGACGAATTCTACATTAATCAATAAAACCCTTGACAAAGGAGTTGTAAAATTAATGGTGGGAACTGAGAGACCGTTTATAATGCACTTAGTTTAGGGGAATGATTACTACGATGGTGGAATCAACCTAAATCTAAGTAGTGAATTACACCACGACAGTGGGTAATTCTGTTTTCAGGCCACTACTCGGATAGAGAGAGAAGTGTGAGGAATTATATAAAACCTAATACAATGTTGACCCGCGGTGAAACCGCCATCCTAAAGATATCCCTTTGAATTGATTAAATTAACCTTTAATCGATTGTTTTCTTTGTTTGATTTTTATTTTCTTTTTAATTTGAACACAAAACCCTACTTTGTTAATCGGTCTAGCTGATTGCGATTAGTTAGTAGAAGTCTCCAATAATTCACGTATCCCTGAGTTCGACTCGGGCCTCACAAAGGCCTGTACTACTCGACGCATATACTTGCGTTTTTAGCGCGTAGTAAAATACACGTCACCATGTAAACTAACAAGGTATGACCTTGATAGTACTACTTGAGGAGTAAAACTCAAAAGGAGACAAGGTCTTGTTGTAAAGACCTACACAAATAACATAAAAGAATGAAGTGGTTGAAAGTTTTTCAGATCAGTTCAAGTTGTTGAACATGATATAAATCCCTTTACCAATTGCCAGGCTTGTTGTTATAGTTACAATAGACTAAGAAATTTGGCATGTGAAGATAAACTCGGATTCCTTGAATGGGATACATCAAAGGATGTGTACATGACACAATCTAATAGCATTAATTCTATTTTACAATAGAATCTAAGTATACTTGTATTTTGAACACATAGTGATACTATATGGATCTAAAGGTTCATACGGTGAACTTGTAGATGTTCCAATCATTCATGACTCAACAATGGTACTGTGACAACAATGAAGCTAAATATTAAGCAAGGAATATCAAATACTATATTACGGAAATTTTGTCACATATGAGAAATCGTACAACAAAGAGATAAGGAAACATGCAATATGTATTTGTGTTGCTAACTCGTTGGTTAAGAACTTGCACAGTAAAAACATGGTGGACATGTTTATATTACTAACAATATGATTCATGGTGATTGTCTCTAAGTGCAAGTGAAAGTCTATTGGTAAGATATGCCCATAGAGCCAATCATGTGATAATTGACATGGAATATATCATGAAAGATTTGATCAATACTCATAAAGGTAAGCTTGCAATTCATTCTATTTCACTTAGTTATGATATAATGAGAAAATATTATGAATTTCTAGAGAATAATATTACTCGATAACATATGTCTTCAAGTAATAGCTTTGTGAAAATGAGATCATGCAGATGTTAAGAGTGCATATACATATTCTCATTATGTCTCTAGTTGGTTGTTACCGTGGAAGGTAGATAGACACCAGTAACACATAAGACTAGAGTGTGAGTTGGTTAATGACTGAGTCTCACTAAGTCATGATATGGAAATATCAAACCAAGCACACAGATACATGTTAGGGAATAATGTATCACACAGACCCTCCTTGAGAGTGACATATGGAAACCATCATATGGTAAAGTCATAGTCAGCTCTCATAGTGAAGGTGGTGATTGTGATTCTTAGACCTGAAATCACTACCCTCGTCACATGTCATTGGGTAAACTTTGACAACATCAAACACATTCCTGAAACATGGGTTGTTATAAAGGTGATGATTGGGTGACTTTGACACATGGGGATAGACTATGAGTGATAGATATGGGATTTGTCCCTCCTATTAGATTATGATATCCTGCCCACTTGATAAGCGAGACTAAGAAACACATGTGCATGCACATCTGAATCAATATATGATATTGAGGTCACATTATCTCAAACAGTCTGCTCTTAGTTCAAGGAACATGAGTTGAATATTGATAGGATGAGGAGTGCATGCCTCAAGTTCACTCTAGATATCAGAGACTAAGGAATTATATAATCACTACAATTTTAGGTTGAAGTTGATCTCCAACTTTCCATTCACTTGGGTAGCATTGATGTGTGACTAGGCACTGATCTCTTCTTATGATGTTATAAACTAGTTATGGACATTCACTGCCAACATGATATGGGACCTATATAGTCACACACATAGGAACTCATCTAGAAGAGGAGTTTAAACTTGAATGGTAATTGGATTGATTATTGAAGTGTTAATGTTTTCAATTCACACAATAGATTGATGTATTGGCTGACTGAACTGCCAAATGACCATCTCACAAGGTGAGACAGTCATTTGGGCAACCAGACGGGTGTCTCAAGTGTTGAGACAACCGTTTGGAAAGTCAGGCTGACCAGAGATCAAATTGCCTAAGTTCTGCAACCGACCGATTCAATGTGATTGATCTGAATGGCTCATCTCAAACTCACCAGAAAACTATATAGGTGAGTGAGATGGATGTCTTGCTTGTGTGAGAAGGCTCAGTTGGGTCGAATGAAGATTCTAGATGTTTCGACTCGTTTTGATTGCATAATACCTATGATATAAGGAATTAATGTCTACCAATAATCTGAATCAAATTGCCAATTTCATATGTGATCGGGAAACTATGAGATGACCATCTCACAATGTGAAACGACCATTTCACACACTAGATGACCGCTTGGGTGTGCCAGATGACCAATTCTGATGAATCAGGTTGTGAAAATTCATGATCTTTCAGTCCCTTCTGGTCCCACTTAAATCTTGTATAGGATGGAAATTGGGAACCCATACCATGGCTTGTACTATAAATAGAGGGGTATTGGGGGCTTTACAACATACTCAATTGAGAATAAGTTGCTCTAAAAATTGTTATCCTCTCTGGTTGAGGCAACCAGGAAAGTGCAAACAAGTCCTACCTGACTAGGGAGGGATAGTGAGGGAGAGAACAATCGGAGATCAGTTGTCGTGGGAGAGCAAATTGGTGACTAGTTTGCCAATAAGAGGGACAAATCCTTCTGGTCTATTCTAGTTGAATAACAAGAGTTCTATATGGTCTGTGTGGACTAATATAGAGGTAGGATTCTTTTGGTTGCTGCTAGGAGAGTAATTGTAGCCTACAGTCTGTGGCGACACAATGGGAGTGGTTGTAGAAGCTATGTTGTTCTTTATTCATGGTGAAGACAAAGAGCTACACCATCATCATCGAAGAGCAACTTGTCACTAGACTTGCTCCAGGACAAGGTATAACTTATTAAACCATCCTTCCTATTTCATAGTAGTTGACAAAATGTTGATGTTATGGGAATACAGATAGATAAAAATTGTATTTATGTTGTTATACTTTGTGCATGTTTTTCACTACATAGCTTGGCACCTACCTTTTTTTGTGTTTTTCATTTTTACCTTATCAACCCAATTTCTAAAGTTTTTTCATGGTTTTCTACATTTTCCATCATATATACGGTGAAGACTCCATTTTACCAACATGTCAGTTGGTTTCCATACATAATATGTGAAATACATCAAAAAGACAGTGGAAACTCTATACGGATCTTCACTCGAAGAGCGTTGAAGGTATTAGTGAGTCCCTTTGTTTTTGTTTTCTTCAAGGCTTCCCCTGTGTAGGGTGTGAGCTGTTCACAAACCCTTGCACCTTTCTCGATTTCTATAACTCATCGTAGACATCATTTTTGGACTGAGAAGCCAGGTTGCACACCATCTAGGTGCCCCTACTGGGTGTCCATCTAGATTTAGAAAAAAAAATTGATGGCTACTCAATAAAGCAACTTTATGGAGCTAGGATGGTGGGTTACGCATCATATGGGTGCCCTTGTTGAGTTCACCTATTCATCAATTTGTTTCTACTTTCTCCTCACTTGATCACTTTTTCTACACTAGAAATAATGGTGTGTGCCATCCAAGTACCCTTACTGAGTTGACATCCTTTTGAAATTGTTTCTATCGACTCTGTGATGGTTATTTTTTTTTGTACTAGGAAGCTGGGTGGAAACCAATAGGAACCCCTACTGAGTCTGCATCCTGGTCAAATTCCACATGTTGTCTACCAAAGATACCATTTGTTTGTACTGGATGGGTGCCCCTACTGAGATTGGGTCTCAGTTGCAGAGATCTCTACATTAGAATCATTGAATGCTTCTTTGGAGTATGCTTTCTTTTACTTTTTTGGTTCTTGGGATTTTTGTTAATGGTGTGTGCCCCTGGAAGACCTCAAAAGATATC
Organism: Alisma plantago-aquatica; assembly: GCA_963693085.1. NCBI lineage: Eukaryota > Viridiplantae > Streptophyta > Magnoliopsida > Alismatales > Alismataceae > Alisma > Alisma plantago-aquatica. The sequence continues at coordinate 1,347,127,443 of OY856412.1, read as the reverse complement.
TTCTATTGTATTTAGGCTTTTTGTTTCAAGGATGTCATCTTGATGCATTCCTCTTTTAGATACATCAACTCTGCCTATATGAGTGTAATTAGGGCATGGCTGGAATAGTTTCTTGGTGACCATTTGGCATATTCTCTAAGATAAATGTCCTTCACATATCCAAAATTTGTTCAATGTGCCCTATAAAATTTTCTTTTATTCTAAGTTTAGGGTTCATCAATGATAGTGTCATTCTTATACATGCCTCTTTTAGATACATGATATTAGGCTAGAGGAGGGTGGTACGACCCATGATCTAGGTTGTTGCTTGGTGATCATGTTGGTTTTTTCTAATATCATTTGGCCATTCACATGTCAAAAGGATGTTCAACACAACTCGATAGATTTTCCTTTTTTCCAATCTAGGCCTTTATTTATGAGAATATCATCTTGTTTCTTGCTTCTTCTTGAATCTATGATCTCAAGCCATTAGATGGAGGGTTGGACCATGATCAAAACTGTTACTTGGTGATTGTGTGGACTAGTCCCTATGATAATTGGTTATCCCCACATTCAAGGGTATCCTAAAACTTGAAAATATCATATTTTGGCACATATTTTTGGGAAATTATGAAAGGGGATAACTTAAGATGATCAAATATCTGGGACAAAGGGGGGTAGTTTTCTTCATCATGCTTTCTTGGAATTCATCCTGGTCATACTTTATCTCTATCTTCATCTTTAGGGTGGCATGTCCACATTAGGTGTCCCCTCCATCATAACCTTCATGTTCTCTTCATCCTCTGAGCATTGCTTGACTCCTATTTTATGTTTTTGTTTCTTTTCATTTTTGTTTTGACTGAATAGGATTCTTTTTAACTAACCCCCTCAAAAAATACAAAAATAAGAAAGATATATCAAATAAAAAATTTACGGGAAATTTTTCAAGGGTAAAGACCATCCTAGAAACCTTTGGATGAGAAAATAAAAACAATATTATCAATTATGATTCTCATAAAAATTATGCAGGGCCTCAATGCTTTGTTACCTTAAAGGTTGCATACTAAAAATATATTACTTAACCAAATTCTTGTAGTAAAATTATAAAAATGTTTTTAATATTTCTTTTTTTTTGGATATCATGTAGTTTTGAATGCCTTTTCATCGCCTTATTAATAAAAAATTATTTGAGTTTTAAAAATAAATAAATTATATTTCACACTCTCCCTTTCCTATGGTGAAAATTAAGGAAGTGCAACACTCACATTGAACGTTTTGAAAGACACTAGGACATTAGTAATGGAAGTGACCCTATTAATGTGCCCACTTCGTCATACCAATAATTGGTTATGGTCACTATGATCTGGAGGTATATCAAGGGCTATACCCTTATTTGGTGAAGCTAGAGACCCATAAAATAAATTAGTATATAGTACCCCTAACAGTGATAATGGCATCCATTTCACTTAATACAAGAACATACATGTTTGAAATATTGTGAAATATTTGTTACGACTATCTGGGAAAGACACTTTTTTTAAGAATATACAAAGATCATAACAAACCCCTGTGTGAAACCCAAGATATTGTTGAAATGTGTTTAACTTTCAAGTTCTTGGTAAATCCTTCTTTGAAAACGCAAACACTGTCAAAATGTCGTCGAAATTTTGACCTTCTAGTAACAATCATTTTTAAAACCCAAGATAGCATCAAAATGTTGTCTAATTTTTGAAATTTTGATAAACCTTTTTGTTTTGAAATTAATCTACATTAAACCTTTGAAAGGTATTAGTCTAGGTAAACCCTTTCTTAAAATTTAAGACAGTGTCGAAATCCTACCAAACCTTTGATCCATGATTAAACACATTTTTAAATGTGAGATACATTTACTCTTTCTAAGGTAATGGATAGACCTTTTTAAAACCCCAAGATGTAATCTAAAGGGAAAAATTTTTGACCCCTTGGTTAAACCTATTTTGAATATGTGAGCTACTTCAATCCTTTGTAAGGTAATTGTTTTAGTAAACAATTTTACAAAATCGAAATGACATATGAATTTTGCATAACATTCTATCCCTTGATAAAATATATTATTGAAAACAAGAGATACATCAATTGTTTAAAAGGAATTGATATCAATAAACCTTTTTGCAAACCTAAAAGAGTTCTTGAATGTTTCTTAATTTCAACCTTTTGGTAACATTATTTTTTTTAAAACCAAATAAGGTTGGGGATTCTAATCTGGACCAGTTAGTGGTAAGCCTTTCTGAAAACACGAACCATGTCAACTCTTCTTAAGGCATTAATGTGGGTAATCTTTTATGCAAAACCAAAAATAGCAATAAATGCTATCAAATTTTGACCTTTTTGTAATAATCATTTTCTAAAACCCTAACTAAGGTGAAGATTCTAATCTCAACTCAATGGTGATAAACTTTTTGAAAGTATGATCCACATCAAGACTTCATAAGTTGTTGATCATGGTAAATATAGATTTCTATAATCCAATGGTGTTGGTATGTATGCCCAGAGAGCACTTCATGTTATGATTGTAATGACATATATGCAAACAATTTTATTATTAATTAAAAGAAAGCTTCCAATTTATTCTGTCTAATTCAGTTATGAGATGATGACGTAACAAGATAAATGTCTATAGAATAATATTGTTCATGACTTATGTCTTCAAGTGTGTGACTTGGAAGAAATGAGATCATACATATGTTAAGACTTCATATTTACATTCTCATTATGTCCTTGATCAGTTGTCATTGTGGAAGGTTGATAGACAACGAAGACACATTAGATCAAAGTGTGAGTTGGTTGATGACAAAGTCTCATTAGTCATGGTATGATAATATCAAACCAAGTACACAGATACATGTTAGAGAATTGTGTGTCAGACAGACCCACTATGAGACAGACACATGGAAGCCATCATTATGGACGTCATAGTCTGGTCTCATAGTGATGGTGGTGTTTGTGGTTCTTAGACCTAAAATCACAGCACTCATCACATGTTGTTCAATATTGTTTGAAATCATCAAAGGCAATCATGAAATAGGGGTTGTTATAGTGGTGATGATTGGGTGACTGTGACACATGGGGATTTAATGTGAGTGATAGATATGGGATTTGTCCCTCCTAAGGGAGTATGATATCCAAGGCCTCTTGATTAGTGAAACTGAGAGAAGTATGGCCAAACACATGTGGGTCAATATTTGATATTGAGAATACATATATATCGGGTAGTCTTCTTCGATTCAAGAAACAAATTGAACATTGATGAGGGTGACTACTTCATGCCTTGAGTTCAATCTGGATATCAGTGACAAGGGAACTATATAGACACTAAAACACAATACAAAGATCGTAGACTAAAGTTGTTCTCCTACTTTTTCTAAGACCCCTAACCTAGATTTTTTCTCAATTGTAATTTCTTTGTGTAATATGATGCTTAAACCTTAATTTAATCTTTTGAGATGTTTAAATATCATGTGAAAGAGTTGCATTCTCAATTGGGACCAATTTGAATAATATTTGATCTATCCTTCCTATATTGTAAACGATTTGAACTAAAATGTAATTATCCAAAAGAGAGGGTTACCTTGTAAATTGTCACATGAAAAGAATGTTTATTATACTTAAGTGTCATGAGAGAGAAGATGATGCAATGGGGCACTTGGTTGGGATCATGTATGGTGATATCACATTCCATGGGGATTTTAGGGTTTTCTAGATATGGTGACTATGGTAGGGTTTGATGTCATGATCATTACACCACCTTTTGGTAAGGGTCATGACCAAGACACATGCTTGGAATGCATGGTCATGACTGAGACAACCTTGTGAAGGTGGGTCGAAACACCTTGTATTATAGTGTCTCAACCTATGCACATATGAGACTTAGGGTTTCGACCCTAAAGTGTATCAACTGAGACAATGATGGATGTAGTGTCTCAACCGAGACAAGAGGCCAACCGACCGTAGAGGTCATGACACGCCTGATGGATAAACATGTACATTTCCATTTTTCCATGTAAGTTGAGGAAAGGATATTTCCTTGAAGGGCATGTGTCCCTTGGTGATCTAACGTGTTCACACCTCAAGGATCTCTACTTCCCTCTTCCCTTAGGTATATAACCCCTTCTCTTTACAATCAAGCAATCTCTTTTGGTCCCATAATCCTTCTCCTACCTTGAGATCATCCTTGGAGCTTCAAGAGAAAGAAGGGTTGGAACTTTGAACCTAGGGTAGCCCATCCTTTTTACATGTAGAAAATTGTTCTAGGATTGACTTTTTATGGTATATCTTGGAGGATTGTCCCTTGGTAAGTGATGTTCTTTCTACATCACATTTCTATTCTAAAATCCCTTCATCTTCTTCCTCCTCCGTGGTCATGAATCATCCATGGTGGTTCTTCCTGGAGATGTCATCTACATAAAGGCCTTAGACTGTGTTTTGATATGGTGGAAACTAGTGAGAGGACAATCTCTTCTCTTTCTCTTTCTCTTTTCTTTCTTGGTTCATCCATGAATTGTTTTCCCTTTTCCTGAACTATATGGTGACCATGGTTTCTTTTCTTCTTCTTGGAGGTGATTCCTCAGCTGAAGTGTTGGAGTATAGTTGAAGATCTTGGAGCTTGAATCTTGGAAGGTTGTTCTTCATCAAAAATAGGTGGGTTTTATAACTTTGACCACCATCATTATGTGCATGTTTAACCTAGTCATAAGTTTTTGTGTTAATATCTAAAAATGGATCTCTGATATAGTTCTTTGATGATCATCTATCACCCATGATCTAGGGTTTGATGCATATCTTTAGTACAGAGAATTTCTCTTAGATGAAGTTTGATCTTCTTGATTTGATTGCCTATTTTGACCTTGGTTCTGATCTATCATGGAGTTGGACAAATGGTCAATACAAAACCGTTGGTCTTCCATCATGGTCGACACCCTTGGAATGGGTGGTTTTGACTGAAACACCCCCCCTTAAACCTAAAGGTAGTCGCTGCCCTGGTAACACAACGTTGATGTATGAACTCATAACCTGTTGGTTGGCATTGTTTCCAAGAGTGGCCAAGTGCGAGGGTCGAGACACTTGTTCAGTTTTTGATAGGTTTGTAGTTGGTCAAGAATAAGTTGGCTGCGGTCATGACACTAATGGGTTAACATATTGTGTTATTAGGGTCGCAATGAAATGGTGCAAATCAGTCGTAACACAATGTCACAGATGGTCACAACACCCCTTGGTGGAGTCACGGTCATGACACCCTGATAGGTGCTACCTTGTGTCACAATCACGAAGCCATGCATAAGTGGTGTTATGATTTTTGGAATTTTGGGTAATTTTATTCCAATGGGTTTAGACGAACTGTCCAACCCTTGCACACACTGCACATACAAAAATGGCTTGAAGGATAAACCATTTCAGAAAGCTACCTAAAGGTCCAACAAACCCTAAACTTTAACCAAGAGTACCGTGTTCAGACTAGGTATGTTCACTATAATCTTGTTTAGAGAGAAGGGTTATCGAAGAATGCCAACTAAGTATTACTTCTCAGATACAAAGTGCATACTCTGAATGAGTAGCCAGAAACCAAAAGGACATATAGAAGAATCAAACTAAGATGATCAAGGCATGGGTTGAGAGAGAAATCATTTTCTCCTCCCCATGCAATGATCTCTCAGTGTACATCCCAAGTTATTGTAATATCATTCAACAGTGAATCTCTCCAGGTACCATGGGTAAATAGCATATTATGCACATCACGACATATGAGCTGAGCCAGCTTCTGTGCAATTAAGATTTCACCTCCATGTCTTCTATTATTGTTCTCCTTCCAGATGAAATAAGTGAATGCAGAGAGGACAAGAAGAATGAACTCTCTTACTTTGGTATCTTCAAAGATTGTGCCCGGATCAGACCATGGATTCCATTCAGTAGGTGTAGAAGTCAAGCCTAATTCATTCCATATTGTTTTGATGTAAGAGCAGTCCCTAAAAAGATGAATGGTAGTTTCAACAAGTTCATCACAAAGAACACAACCAGTAGGATAGTCAGTATTCCATTCTCCAATCTTGTCAGCAGTGACCAGTCCATCTTTTTGAGCCTTGTATATGGTCATTGCCCATCTCGGTATGTTGTTTTTATGCTAAAGAAATTTCCCCATGTCACACGGAGGTGCGTGGGGTCTCACTACATCCCAGAAGTGAATTTTGTCTTCTATTCTTGGGAACATGCTGGAATTAGATCTAGAATAGAGATGTGAGCAGTGCACAAACTCCTCGACCATCTTCTTCCTGGTGCAGGAGAAACCCTAAAGCATATCCCCTTGACCCTCAAGCGAGGTACCATATCTTCACCTCATCCAACTAGTCCATATCGAGTCAGAACCATTGATGAACTTATCAATTTTCTTCCAAAGGGCCCAACGAGCAATGCCTTTGAACTGTTTGATTCCCAATCCCCCTTCTTCAAATGGTAGAGCCATTCTATTCCAAGAGATGGTATGTGAAGACTCTCCCCATAAGAAATGATTGGTGATTGTTTGTAGCCTTTCAAGGACAGCATTTGGGATATGACCTTGCATACACCAGAATGTGAGAAGGCCTATGACATTGGACTTAATCAACAACACCCTTCCCGCAAATGAGGTGCGCTTGGGGGGCCATCGATCAACCATTCCTCGAATACTATCAATGCACATGCCATGATTTTGTGCATGGATTGTTCCAGCTATAAGAGGAAACCCAAGATATTTGCAAGGAAGTTCATGGACTGGCATTTCCAAGATGTGTCTCAATCACAACACTCATTTTTTAACCATGTTGACACTCTTATGTATATGTATGGTTGATACATAGGTCTGGTCACAACTCATGATAATGATTTACATGTGGTGATGTTGTTATGACTGCTTAGTCGTCAACAATAGCATTGAACCCTAGCACTTTTTAATTATGTGGGAAGTGCTGGAAATAGGGTTAGTGTTCAAGGGCTGCTATGAAACCCTAATTTGATATGAATTTCAACCAAAATATGATGATAACATGATGAATATGCTCATTCTATTAATAAGTAATTTTGCCTTTTCTCTCCTACTTGTTTAACAACAATTTGTAGGGGAGACGAATTTCATATCTATGAGAATGCTATGTTGGTTCTATGTAATGTAGGGCAGTGATTATGAGAAATGTTAAGGCACCTTGTAGTATTGATGTACAAGAAGTTATATGAATTGGTCTAATGACCTAACAAGTGCCTTGTGCATTAATTGAGGGATTAACATTCCATAGTGATGTGAAATTGTTAATGATATTGGGAGAAGAAATAATACAAGTATTATGTAATGATGAGACACCCTGTTGATAGTGGGTTTCAATACCATGTTGGTGCATACTTATTATATTCATATGAAGAATGGTTGTGATACATGCAAGACATTATAAGATGGTACACTTACATATGTAAATAATAATGGTACTTAGTGTTTTAGATATCTTGATCAACTTATTATCAACTAGTGATGTTAAACCCTAAACATGTCCTTTAACCCTAATATGCTCCAAGAAGTTGGGGAATGACTCAATTAGTGTTTGGTACAATAATCATGATGTAAACTCCAAATGGATATGTGGATTAACCCAAACTCTATTCCTATAATATGATATAAATGTTAAACGTGCATGAATAAAATAACATGTGAATATACTTTCTCTCTCTCCTACTTGAATCAATTCTATTTTTCTGTCCCATTGAGTTCCATAGCTTGAGCATACCAAGAATATAAATAAATGATAATAGTTGATGGACATGAGTTTTGATGAAGTGCACTAGAATTGTAGATATGTGAATGTGCACCCTTAGTAATAGCTATAGTGCTTAACCCTAATACACTTCAACCTTGTGGTAGGAAATGAAACTGGAAATTGATAATTAAATAGTGTCATGGAACCCAATATGGTTAATCATGAATCCCTAACCCTAAATTAAGGGGACATATGATGCATTGTTTACATTTCTTAAAGTGTTTAATATGATAAGATAACCATGAGTATTCTCTCTCTATTTGTATAACATAGATTTTATAGAAAAGATTATAATCAGAGATAATGATTTCTATGTTGTATATGTGATGTGATACAGGTAATGTTTATATGCCTAAAGAGGCATGATGTGACGGTTATCATATCTAATGATTTCTATAATGTAGGTGATTCTTATATGCCTGATAAGGCAAGATGAGACAATAGTGAGTTACATGAATAATGTGATAGGTCTTATGACCTAGTGAAGGCTTAATGCCTAGTGTGAGGTGGTATACTCCATTAATGTAATAAGGGATTAATGTCCCCAATGATATGATAATAATCATCAGCCTAATAGTAGTGTTAACAAATGGGGATGTTGATGGCCTTGTTTAAGGTAGTGATACAGGGTTGTCCTGATATGATGTGACAAGTTCACACTTTATGCATTTTATATCTTCTGAAGTTGTTTCATAGTTAGTTTTGAATGTCTAGTTGTATGATGGAGCCTTAATTCAAGCAATTGGCATATCTAATAAAGTGAAACCTTTATTCATGTAGTTGGCCTTTACCATAGATCCATTTTCAAAATTATCATTTAGCTGGATGGTGAAAGGAGTAACTCCTATGGGAAACTCAGAGCGCATATTGTTTAATATGTGGGGCATCAGTGGAGGTATCTCCCTATATCCTTAAATTTTTGAAATAGTGAGATGATGTTTTATTATAGATGGGCCACACGTGATCTTGTTCTCTAGCGATGTGCCATGTACCAAGGCAGGTTAGTTTTTTTATAGGACCATAGCTTTGACTATGAGTTGCTATCTTTATAGGATTATAGTTGTGGCTATAAGTTGTTGTCTTTGCAGTTTGACTATAGGTCATTGCATTGCACATTTGTGCTGACCGAGTAGTGCTAGTGATGATCATGGAGTTTGGATCTTCCATTGATCTTATATGGTACTAATTTCAGCTTTACAGTGGTCAGTTGGATTTGCTTGGTACATCTCAAATCCTTAGGGAATAATAATTAAAGATGTAACACAACTGTGTAGTGTTATTGCTTAGTCATATACAGATAACATTGGATGACCCTTGTGGAGAAGCATTCAAAACATACGTTATTAACTAAGCGGAAGGGATCACTAACATCGGGTTACGGAAAATCACTAAAAATTAAAACCATTTTACAGAGAGGTCCACTCATAGGAAAACTCTTTCATAAAGAACTGGAGTAATTTAATTACATACTAGTTCACAAGTACATGTCCTGTATCATCTTTTTCTGAGAATTTCATGCATCAACCGCTCTGTTAAACTAAACACAGGTCGTATAAAATCTCGAAGCACTAAGCCAAAATCTCAAAAGCACTAACTACTACTCCGAGGACCTGAGAGTACAGAGACGACACATAGGACTCTATCTACATCTATACAAGACATATCAACCAGTGTCTCCACCTGAGAATTCACTGTTGTCCCTGCTACTGTTGTTGTTGTCCTTCACCTACTGAAGGATTCCTACCTCCTCGTCTGCGTCCACCTAAAAAATGTGGTTCCCACGGGGGTGAGACAATTGTAAATTGCCCCAGTGAGAGATATAACTCTCCACCAAAAACATTATTATTGCAGATTAATAAGATAAATCTGAACAGAGGAATCATAATTGCTTAACAACATTTAATTCATTATCTAATAGATTATAACATTATTCTTATCAAAAGCGTTGCAACTATGACCAAATAGAGCAGCATGTCACTTATCCAATAAGGAATATGAAGAACATGTACAACATTTATCCTCTATACTAAGTAGGATAATATCAACCAATGTTTCTTGTATTTAAACTTTATGCAAATACACTAAACTGCTGATTATATTTTACACATCATGTGTCAAACTGCAATTAGCTTGCCAGGGTATATTGACATCTTCATTATAGAGTTATAGCCACAACATATACTCTCTTTAGGCTTAGATCACATAGCTAATGCCTGACATTGTTTTGTGGAGTCATGGTCGGTAGCCATACTCTTTCAACAAAGTATTGGGATCTTAATCCCTCATCTCATCACGTACAGTTTCATTTCTTAACAAATTCATCATCATGATTATAGAATATGGGCAATCAAAACCTTAGTTCATCATAGAATACTTGTTACCACTTAACAGGTGACTTAATACCTTTACGTCATCTGACCAAGGTAATCATCATTCTTGCTACACAACATTCTACATAGCTCACAAATTTTATTTCTCCTCTTGTTACCTCTTTGTAGGCAACGAGGCATATTATGGCTCATTAACAACTTTAATAAAAGAAACATCATAGCTCATACATGGCTATGTTTATCATCTCATGATACCTGCATGGTTAGTACTTCATGATAACAGTTGTAATGCTTTCATATCAGTGCCATGCAACACAAAGTAATACCATTATTCCCCTTTTTAGGGTTAGGATTTCTCTTGCATGTCATCACCCTCCATTAGGGTTTTCCATAAATAACCATTTAGGTTCTCAAGATCATATTATTAATGATCAAGTCCTATTTCATTGCTTCACATGGCTAGGAGCCAACATTGATAACATAAGTATTCAATCATACTTATTTATTCTCATCATTCATCATTAAATGGATTATCAACACAAAGTATGAGTTTCTCTTTCATATTTACTTGAATATGATTGCATCGTAGTTTATTGATTTGGATTAACCTTTTCATAAGGCATGTTAGCCTACACTTATCAAAGTGCATTACATCTCAATGTAACAACTGACATGACACACTTCATGTGTCACTCATCCAAATATATTGGATTTAAAATACATCCAGGTATATCAATCTTGAGGTGTGGGATCTGATTCTATCATATTTTGATGTATCACTTCCCTCATCACCTTTATCTTACTTGATTTCATCCACTTAGCTTGTATTAGGGTATTTCCCATCCTAATACTTTATGCACCAGTTCATCACATTTATCATGTAATGTATTGGTCCTAAGTCACTTATTTAGAAAATACAACCATTGATAATGATATGGACTCATATTTAAGTTAAGGCAGTATTGATATAAAGATATCCATTATCAACCTCTTCAGGTATTTCACTTATTAATATATTAGTTACTATTCCATTATTAGGAATACAGTTTTCCTTCTTTATAATTTATGGTTCACATAACATCTTTTCCATATTTGGATTTCACATAACATCACTCTACATTAGAGTTTCTCATAACATCCTTCCATATCAGGGTTTCACGTAGCAATACCTGAAATTAAGGTATCACTTGACATCACCCTCAATTAGGATTTCACATGTCATCACCTTCCATTAAGGTTTCATCAACCTTCTCAATTAGGGTTTCATGATCTCTTTCCAAAGGATCATACCCTAATCACCTATTATGTTCATGTTGAAAGTGTTGAGGTTTAACCATTACATGATTGCCATTCATGTAGGAATTCCTCTCTCTCTCTCATCCTCTCTAGGATATCAATTACTTCAATCTTAATTAGATTAGGTCTAATCAACTTGAATGAAGGGTTTTCACAACATATTAAATCATTGCTTTCATAAGCATCAAGAGTTAACCATTCAAAAAGGTACTAATTACCCTAGTACCTCAAAGGTACAACCATTGTAATCACCTTTGATTTACATCATTAATAATCAATTCGTTAATTGACCTTTAGTCACCTTAGGTTTCCAAAATATTTGACCAATTGAACCTCAAATAATCTTGGTCACTTAGACCCCAAACGGTCTTGGTCACTCAGATATTGAATGGTTTGAAACCATTTAATCAAAACCATAATGAAACTGTATGGACAATTCACACTTGAAACTACTTGGGTCTCCAAATGGTTTGAGACCGTTTGGTCTCAAACGGTCTTGAGACCGTTTGGACTCAAATGGTCTTAAGATCGTTTGGTCCAAACTCTCTCAAAACGGAATGGACCAAAAAGGTCTTCCATCACTTTATCAATTCAGGGTTTCAATCATTGAACCATCTATAATTTGAACTACTGATTTATTCTTTAATTGAACCATTTAATCACCCTTCAATTGGACCTTCAATTAAGGTTTTGAACCCAATTTAACTAGGGTTTACAATCAAGAAACTATCAATTATGGTTTTGAAATTGAGGAATCATCAATGGTTGACATTGTGGAACTAATTCAATTGAAATCATTGGATTATCATCAAACCATGACATGACCTGACCTCAAATGGTCTTGAGGTCATTTGGATGACCTCCAAACGGTCTTGAGACCGTTTGACCCATCCCATCATTGAAATTTGTGAAATTCAATTAGGGTTTGCAACATTGAATCGATCATCAATTGAGTTATTGATTGTATTTCAATTTGAAATCACTGGATCTTAAACCATCCAATCATACTCAACCATAGACTTCCAAACAGTCTTGGTTGACCTCCAAACATTCTTGAGACCGTTTGAGTGACCTCGAAATGGTCTTGAGACCATTTGGGTCAGTCAACCCAAAACTTGATTTAATTACTTAAGGATTCAACACTCAACCCGTCTAGGGTTTGCATTTGAGAGATCATTCACAATTGAAACCATTAAGATCAAACCAATTGAAACCATTGGATCAATATCCAATTACATCAGCATATTTCCTCAAATGGTCAACCATTGCAAATGGTCAACCACTCCAGACGGTTTGAAGCCATTTGGTTTCAAACGGTTTGTTGAAACCGTTTGACCAATTTCATTGAAACCGATTGGTCTCAAAATTTAAAACTATTTTCCTAGGATATTAATTGAGGTGTGTTCTTGTGATGACATAATCATCTTCAAGATACAAACCCACGAAAGGTGCTGTAATTTTCCATGGTGATTTCATCAATCATTCAAATAAAATTTCGGGAATAAAGAAGGAATCAACAATTGATGAAGATATGGAATCAATAACAAAGTTCAAGGGTTCAAGTTATATAACCCGCCTTCAATTGAGCTTCAAAGCTTCAACCTCCACGTATTTAATGGTGAAACCAACACCTTCCACTATCCCAAGATCGTCCTTAAGCTTTGAGTGAAAAGGAATGGCTAGAATTGAAGATGGAATGGAGATAAGAAGAAATCATGCATTGATTTTCGATTTCGACCATGGAATCAAGGTGAAAAGAGGTCATGGAGCTTACCAACAGGTTGGGGGTCGACCTCCTGATCCTCCAAAGCACCCTTGGTCGTTTTGCAAACAAAGAGTGGAAGTTGTTTCGAAAACGCCTCTCAATTGAGTTGTAAAAGGTGTTTTTATAAGAAATTCAATGAGAGAGAAAATATTTTATAAAATCCTTTTAATTCCAAAATTGGTGCCACATCTCCCCCATAAATTACTTTCATGAAAATCCATCTTCCCCTCCTTATAATTCCTCTTCATTATCCATGAATTAAGGAAAAAAAATTAAGCACCTTAAATCATATAATATTAATATCCCATTTTTAGTGGATATTACTTTTGATTTAACTGATGTGAGTGGGTTCTCCACTCACTTAGATATTTTCGTGCCTTTGCAAGGCACATGATCGGACAACCTTATCTAATTTCAACCATTACCATTTTGGTTGAAGGGCACTTCGATTAACATATTTATTTTTGCATTAATTTGAAGTAAAGTTCCAATTATGCTTAAATCTTGATTATTTTAATATCAAGATTCTCTTTCTTCCAAAATGATTCAAATGAGGTGCCCCTCTCAAATTCTTTTCTCTACATGATGCCAAGAATCATGAGGGACCCTCTTGAAGTGTTATTTTTAATATTGAACTCTAGATTTTGGGTAAATTGCACATTACACCAAAACTAGGTTTTAATGCACAATCATTGCTCAACAAGCTCTTTCTTGTTATTCAGGCTTGTAGAAGCCATACTACTGCATCATACTCGTTACTATGATACTTCAACATATGAGGAACATTTTCCATGCACAATTTGCAATTCAACCCCTCAACTTGGGTAATTTGCATTTTAGTCCAAAACAAGTAAAACATTATTTCAACATTATTAAAAAAGAACTGAAATTGAAATATAAGTTCCTCTTGAGACTTAATTACTTTTCAAGTGATAAGGGCAAGCATATAATCAGCTTTATTTAGCAAAACATCTAGGGTTAAGCATAACCCAGGTCAGGGATGTTACAAATTATAAACCCCTAATATGGATTTCGTCCCTGAAATCCCAGATAATAGAAGATAGTTGTTACTCATGTCATCAAGTCTCTAATTATCATCTCAATGACATGGAGATACCATAGATCTTTAATCCACACAAAGTTCTTCCATACAGGGTTATTCTAAGGAAATATTTTTAGCTTGATAAACGTTTCCACCATAATTACAATTGTTCCTTCCATTAGTTCAACCTTATCAATGTTTATGTTTATGCAGAGCATAAACCCCTAACATTTGATGTCCATATTATTTTATGTAACTAAATTGATTTCACAGTTGGCCAATATAGATAACCAACATAAATCATTTGTTATTTCTCAGATTCTAGAATCCTTACTTTGGTATTCATCATATGTGTTGAGAACACATCTCATCCTTATCATATTCATTTCTCTGTTGTTGCTAGCTAAGGTACACATGCACAAGGTATTTCTTTTATTTTAGGACATTTCTTGTTCCATATATCATTTTCTTGGAACCAAAGTTCAAAGAAAACTAATACTTTTCTAAGTATCCATCAATGGATTATTTCTAATCCATGTATATCAAATATCATAATACTTACTTGATTGCCATGTTAATGAAAGGAAGAAACATAAATGAACATAATACTATCATTACCCGAGGTTGTTTATCAGAGGGGAAACATATATATTTAATAGAGGTAATCCACTCAGCAATCCTTTATTTGTTTGGGAAAGTTTACGTAGCAAACCCTATGCAGTTGGGAAAGTTCACTTAGCAATTTCTCATTAGTTGGGAAAATTCACTTAGCAATTCGTCATTAGTTGGGAAAGTTCACTTAGCAATTCCTCATTAGTTGGGAAAGTTCACTCAGCAATTCCTCATTAGTTGGGAAAGTTCACTCAACAATTCCTCATTAGTTGGGAAAGTTCACTCAGCAATTCCTCATTAGTTGGGAAAGTTCACTCAAAAATTCCTCATTAGTTGGAAAAGTTCACTCGGCAATTCCTCAATAGTTGGGAAAGTTCACTTAGCAATTCCTCATTAGTTGGGAAAGTTCACTTAGCAATTCCTCATTAGTTGGGAAAGTTCACTTAGCAATTCCTCATTAGTTGGGAAAGTTCACTTAGCAATTCCCCATTAGTTGGGAAAGTTCACTTAGCAATTCCTCATTAGCTGGTAAAGTTCACTTAGTAATTCCTCATTAGTTGGGAAAGTTCACTTAGCAAACCCTATGTAATTGGGAAAGTTCACTTAGCAATCCCTATGTAATTGGGAAAGTTCACTTAGCAATCCCTATGTAATTTCATTATACTCACTAGATTGATTCAGAATGACTACTTGATCAGAGTAATCAGAAAGATAACAATCTAAGATTTCCATACTTGCCCTATCTCCAATAATCATATACCTAGCCAGGGTATACAAGTATTGAGATTAGGTAGTATGCACTTTATTTACTATCATGTTCCTCACTTTTCATATCATCACAAGCATAAGATTTAACATTCCTGGATTTTATCCAGGCATCTCTTGTATACCTCATCCTTTTTCATAGAGGTACGAACAATATTAGACATCTATAATGTTACTGTACAAAATGTAAGTCCTCATAGGACTAATCAAGGAAAGCTCAATCAATTACTTTCTCAATTTAACTCAAGAAACCATAAAAAGACATATTAGAATGACATAATTTTGTTTGACCTATCATGATTCATGGATAGTTCACTGCCTCAAGCTGACTCTGCCTCAGAGGTTGATTCACCATAACATTTCTGGCTGAGCAATCTCTTGCCATATGTCCTACCTGTCTACATTGGTAGCAAGTTATGAGCCCTAGATGTGGTCTAGAAGGTTCTTTACCCTTTCCAAGTAGCCATTGCCTTGGTGCACTAAGCTCTGGTTGTACTGGTGGTACCAAAAACTTCTTCCTTTTGAAACTACTAGGCCTCTGTTCCTGAGTTTGGATAGGCCTTTTCTCAATCATCACCTTATTTTTCTTCTCTGGGAAATACCTTCTGATATGTCTAGGTTTCTTACACTTGTGACAGACCCTGATTTTAGGTTGTATCCTATTCCTTCCATTACTATTTATCAGTGTTTAGAAAATCGGCCGCTTAGGCCGAATAATCGGCCGAATATTCCTTTTTGGGGGTCTATCTCTCCGATTATGAATAATCGGACTATAATCGGTCCAGGACCGATTAATCGATCGATCGGGGGAATAATCGACCGATTAATTGGCGATTTTCAAAAACAAATGCTAGTAATAATTTTTTTTACATTAATTTTTTCTAATACTATTATTGGTCATTACAATTACATTCTCTTCTTCCAATTTACATATTTGGTCTTCTCCTCATGTTTTCTCTATAAGTTTATAGTTAGTGTTTATTGAACTGATCCTTATTGTTGATGTTTTCTTCTTTAATTTCATCAATGCTTCTAATTACTTCTTAATGCAATATTAGTCTATGACTTATTAATGTTTCTAATTACTTATCAATGTTTTTTCCCTAATTTCATCAATGTTTCAAGTTACTTATTAATGCAATATTAGTCTTATCACTTATCAATGTTTCTAATTACTTATTAATGCAATATTAGTCTATGACTTATCAATGTTTCTAATTACTTATTAATGCAATATTAGTCTTTCACTTATCAACGTTTCTAATTACTTATTAATGTGATATTAGTCTATGACTGATCAATGTTTGTAATTACTTAGCAAAGTTTTCTTCTCTAATTTCATCAATGTTTCTAACTACTTATGAATGCAATATTAGTCTATTACGTATAAATGTTTCTAATTACTTATCATTGTCATTATTATATGGTCAATATATAATTTACATATCTTTATGGTTAATATTAAAAAAAAATCAAAACCGATTAAAACTAAATATTCTCCCGCTTATACTCCCGCATACCGTATATACTTTATTCGGTACCCTCTCCGCCCGTACACCGATTACCGCTTTTCAAAACAATGCTATTTATTGATTCAACAGGCTGAGGTTGAGCATAGATTCGGTCTAAATCTAGAATTTCATCATTGGGGGCTGGTAATCTAGGTTGTATTGCTATAGAGTCTTATGTGTCGTCCAAGTACACTCAGGTCCTTGGGGGTGTTTTGTGACATCCCTGGATTTTCCAAAACTTAATCTGATGTGTGACATCCAAATTGAAACCCTCACCTCAGCGAGAATCCCAATTTAAACATCCCACATGAGGCTAAGAAGAAGAAAATCAGAGGGAGTCAGAAGAAAACAATCAGTAGCACATGTACATGAATAATAATAAAACCATACACACATGTTCACCATTCAACATATAATTACAACATTAATTGTTACAACATTTGATATTACATATTAAACAATAAACTTAAACATATACATGTACTACAACTAAACTACAGGATCTTAAGACAACATGTCCACCTGTACATCAGCTCGCCACACAACTCTCCACTATCCTGGATCTTCAAGAGCATAACGACAACCTAAACAAAAGATTACATGCGGTACACGTCAGCACAATATTTCAAGAATATTGTACTGAGTACGCCTACGTGTCTTTATATACCTCTCATCATATCTTGGCAATAAGATAAAACTAATACTTGGCAGCATTAAACAAAATATAAGAAAGGCGTATCGTTGCACAAAGATATTTATTACTACAAGAGAACACATCTTTTAGGCACATTTCCATTATATGTAAACATGATCAACCACATGCACTATTCTACCAAAGAGATTTAGTGCTCACATGTACTATTCTTCCAAAGAGATTTAGTACTTCATAAATGCACTATTCTGCCAAAGAGATTTAGTGCTCACGTGTACTATTCTGCCAAAGAGATTTAGTACTTTCATCAATGCACTATTCTACCAAAGAGATTTAGTGCTATCATATAATGGACCATATATCTTATGTTTCATGTGTTCATAGCAATAAGTATGGAAAATCATGCAACATATCATACAAGAACAATCATTTCAATCAATATCATATGCCAAGTTTGTACTACCATATAACGCAAGCATATTGTATAATAAGCCAAGTAAGAGGTAATGGCGTACCTTGATCAAGGCCAACCTAATCACATATTCTTGATGTCATCTAAATCTTTGTTAAACCTGATCAAGACAAGATCATATACAATCATCATGTTCTCATCGTCTTACATCTCCTCTTAACCCTAATTACGTGTTCATTAGGGTTTGCTTATCTCATTATGTTATATACATTATTACTTGTATTTTTGTCTTAGATTTATATTACTGATGTCATATTCCAGATTATAGTTCATCAACTAGATATACCCATGTGTCACATTATTATGTGAACATATTTAACATTATGTCACTTTCATTAACCATATTAGGGTTACATCACATGTATTAAGGGTTCTCTTCATATAATATGAATTTCATGTATAAAACTGATCTCAGATCTACATGTTATCTTCCAGTTACTGATATGAAGGTTTTCTGTAAATCTCATCATTTATTGAGCATGCATGTATTTTATACATTTTCTTTAGTGTTATTAGCTCTAATTAGCCATATTAATCAAATTACATAACTTCGTGCATCAACATGACCATCACTGATATCAGGTGCATTATAAACATTATTTATGATTCACTGGTATTTTCTCATAATTTTAGGCTAACGTTTGGTATTTATTATCCATGAAACAAGTATTATACATCTTGCATAATATCACTATTATTAGTCCATCAAAAGCCTAATATTATCATCCCATATTGTTCTATGCATTTTTCTAAACATTTCAGTACCTTACTTGCATTGTTATGATATTCGAGCGAATTACTATGAATTATTGAAGATATGATCATATATAGGGATTATTACCTCTTAGGCCAATTTGGGTCTGACACGTGGCCACTAGGGTTGTGGCTCCTTCACTTGGTTGGGCTGGCGATTCATGTTTGGTCTGGGTTCAGTTCAAAGCAGTAGACCCGGTCCTCCTTTCTTCCTTTCTTTCTCTGTCTCGTGACACTTGCGTGCGTCGTCGACTAGGACAACGGGCGCCGTCGTGACCTGCTGAGGGTGTCTCCGCGTATCTCTAGCCTTGTGGGTCGACGCCTGCATGCACTTCCGCCTAACCTAGCTCTGGTGAGAAAGCATAGAGATATCTGATAAGGACTTCCATGGTGCAGGGAACCGTGAAGGGATCGACATCCCTCCTCCTTGCTGCAGCTTCGGACGCCGACTGCGTCTCTACATAGCCACCGCCGCACAACCTCGGCCCCAGCATGCGCCGCCGCAATCCTCGTCTCCGGGCCAGAAGCTTCCCATGACGTCGCCGACTACCATGTGTACACCTGCGGTCCTTGCAAGTGGCTCCTCTTGAATCTGTGTGAGCACCGCCGAGACTCCATGCCATCGGAGATCCTCCTCATAGATTGAGGAGGTCGCGGTTGCAGGTTGCAACCATGGCAGATTCCCTCCTCCTTTCTCTAGTTTCGTGAGAACAGAGTCCCCTCGCATCGTTCCACGCCGTCGTCTTCCCGATCCAGGCCGCCGTTGCCGGAGCCCAAAGTTGTCTTCGCGAGGCCTAGATCCAACGAGGAAGCATCTCTCGTCTGCTCAGACTACCTCGTGAGCATCTTACGGGTCTACAACCGTCTCCTGCTCTCCTTCCTAATGTTCAAAGAGACCGCCTATCGTCTATTTTCCACAGGCATGGCTGTCATCATGCTGCTGTGCTTTGTGAGCAATGACTCCTCCTCCTCTCGCATCAGTCTCATACAGGGGCGTCACCTGGTCCTCATAGGAGTTCATTCTAAAGTCTGTGGGCATTCGAAACCAACTAGACAAACAAAACCACGCTTGATCCCACAATTTGTCCGTTCCACGACATGGGCATCGACTGTCACTGTGAGCCTTTGGCAACCGCTGTGAAGAGGATAATGGGTATTGGTCTGATAATATCCAAGGGTCGGGATGGCTTCCCATGAAAGCCTAATCCGTGGCTACTGAAACACATACACAAAGTTCATTTAAATGGGCTGTCCGTGTGACATATATTTCAATGTCACTACTAGAAATTAAACATATGTATCCGTGGCTCTTCCTATTCAGCCAACGCTATATGGTTTGACTACTGAATAGAATACCTCAAAAGGCATGCACTTAGGAATCTTAATAATTATATAACCCACAATCAAAACTGTAATTTTACCAAAACATTTGGGGTTCTCACAACAACTCAACATGTGTGACTTCACTTGTGTCACTAGACATTTTAAGATTCTAAAAGTCCACTCCATCACATCCTACACACCTTAAAACAAATTCCGTCCTCAGAATCAAGCCAGAAAAACCACTTTGTCACATCATATACATCTTAAAAGAACTTTCATCCTCGAAAGTCAACCATATTCGTACTCCAAGGAAAACTACCATGACTTCATCCACATGTAGGCATTATTCTATGTGTAACATATCCGCAAAGGTTACCTAGAACCATGTATCCAAAACACTTTCCGGGGGTTTTACAACCATCTTGGTACACAAACACTCCATTCAAGGTTAAACTCAGGGTTTAGAAACTTAGGTTACATCATGACATATCTCATATATCAGGGTTGCATCCTTATCCTTACCCATGCATTAGGATTCCCACATCATATTACCATGTACTAAAGGAGTTAACTAAGATTAACTCATACATCAAGGTGTCATCAACATTTTATTGAAATAATTGTTAGAACATGTTCAACATTAACATATGCCTTTTAGGAAGGAGTTAACTATAATTAACTCACTTTATCCTTTTACATTATATTAAGGTGTCATAAGCATTATGTTGTGCTAAATGTCAAACTATATTTTTCATCTTTGTTAAGCACTACGATTAACACCTCGTGTAACATGTTTCATTCATATGATCTTATTTCATTATTCATACTAAATTGTAACATTTATTAGTGATTTCATCACAAGATTAACCAAGAATTTCACATCACCGTCTTTATTCATGTGTATGGTTAACCATTTATGCATCAATATCTATTAAACCATCTCTAGTTTTATATCATGTTTATATATCATGTCTCAAGATTAGATCACATCCTTACATATATTATATCATGGTTGTGCTAAACAAACTTATGTGAGTGGCTTGTCAAAACATTTATCAAAACTTCATCTAGTCCAACTGAGGTTCTCCTAACTCATATCATGAGGGTAGTGCCATGCTCACTCTCTCTGAGCTAACTCAACTCTATGAGTATCTCATACGCATATACTCATCTTCCCTCTCTAGTCTAGGATTCTCAGATTACCTCATTGGCACTAGTGATAGCTTTCCAAGCTCTAGCCATATAAGCACAAACCAAAACATGCTATGTGATTCTCTTCATAGGCCTTCTACCCATGAAACATCTTATCCAAAGCACTCTTATATACACCACTAGATTCCTATGTGGGAAACCACCAACCCGAGCATGAGGCTTCACAGAAATTAACATAGCTACCTCCTCCAGGGTCTTGGGCTCTCTCCCACACCCAGATGGAAGGCACTCATATTCATGTTCACATGTACATATATAACCAGCCTCTCTCTGTCTCTAGGGTTTGGTCCTCCCAAGGACATCTAGGGTTCAACAAGTCTACAGGAATCATGCATAAAGTGACTCAACTCAAACACTCAGGAGTATTCTAGTTTAGGACATATCATATCACATATCTCATAATTCTCATATCTTGGAGTTTAGGTTCTCTAACCTTCTCCCAATGGGTTTCACTCTCTCTGGAGTTAACCCCAAAACTGGTCCTAACACTAGAGGTCCTCCTTTGTAAAAGAGCTTGAGGCTCATGCTGACTCATAACCTTATCTCAACTTAACATATCTTATCTCATAAAAGAACTCATACTTGCATCATTAAAACTTATCTCAAATCCTCAAACTGAACTTAAGCTCTCAAAGACAAACATAAATCATCATAACCATCTTATGTCATCTACACAACACTTACATCATATCATCAAACTTATATCATCTATTCCATCTATCATATATATCCAACAAGGCTCTAGACATCTAATCTAGAACTAATCTCTCTTCTAGACAAATGTCATTCACTTTCACTTAGGTTGCATGACCACCTCCTACTCGTACATGTGTGGGGACACATTTTTGTAATGCATATACATAATAAAATATTATATAGTTTTTCTCCGAGAAAACAAGCGTCAGAGAAAACTATCGAGGTTCGATCTGTTTGGAATCAAAAACCAAATCCAGAAACGAGTGTCCCACACATAGTAGAGAGTAAAGTGTCATGAAAACTAGTGAAAAGGGTGAGAACAAGGGGTACACTAGTGTAGCTACTCTAGACAACGTGTGCAATATGTCTAGGGTTTCTCTTCCCTTGATGCACGTCATTTCCAAATAATGCAACGTCCCATATCGCTGCACTACAAGGAAAGAACAGCATCTAAGGACTTGTTACTCAACAAGCACCAGTCTAGACCTAGTTCTCAGACATCTAGGTGCTAACCTAGAGGCTAGGTTAGATCTAGTCTCTAAAAGATGACTAATCTAACCCTAAAGATATTATTAAGTTCAAGGTTCTTTATTTTTGAGTTGCATAATGAGCAAATATCAGGATTTACTATTGTTCATGCTCTGATACCACCTGTGACGTCCCCAGATTTTCCAAAACTTAATCTGATGTGTGACGTCCAAATTGAAACCCTCACCTCAGCGAGAATCCCAATTTAAACATCCCACATAAGGTTAAGAAGAAGAAAATCAGAGGGAGTCAGAAGGAAACAATCAGTAGCACATGTACATGAACAATAATAAAACCATACACACATGTTCACCATTCAACATATAATTATAACATGAATTGTTACAACATTTGATATTACATATTGAACAACAAACTTAAACATATACATGTACTACAACTAAACTACAGGATCTTAAGACAACAGGTCCACCTGTACATCAGCTCGTCACACAACTCTCAACTATCCTGGATCTTCAAGAGCATAACCACAACCTAAACAAAAGATTACATGCGGTACACGTCAGCACAATATTTCAAGAATATTGTACTGAGTACGCCTACGTGTCTTTATATACCTCTCATCATATCTTGGCAATAAGATAAAACTAATACTTGGTAGCATTAAACAAAATATAAGAAAGGCATATCGTTGCATAAAGATATTTGTTACTACAAGAGAACACATCTTTTAGGCACATTTCCATTATATGTAAACTTGATCAACCACATGCACTATTCTACCAAAGTGATTTAGTGCTCACATGTACTATTCTGCCAAAGAGATTTAGTACTTCATAAATGCACTATTCTGCCAAAGAGATTTAGTGCTCACATGTATTATTCTGCCAAAGAGATTTAGTACTTTCATCAATGCACTATTCTACCAAAGAGATTTAGTGCTATCATATAATGGACCAGATATCTTATGTTTCATGTGTTCATAGCAATAAGTATGGAAAATCATGCAACATATCATACAAGAACAATCATTTCAATCAATATCATATGCCAAGTTTGTACTACCATATAACGCAAGCATATTGTATAATAAGCCAAGTAAGAGGTAATGGCGTACCTTGATCAAGGCCAACCTAATCACATATTCTTGATGTCATCTAAATCTTTGTTAAACCTGATCAAGACAAGATCATATACTATCATCAGGTTCTCATCGTCTTACATCTCCTCTTAACCCTAATTACGTGTTCATTAGGGTTTGCTTATCTCATTATGTTATATACATTATTACTTGTATTTTTGTCTTAGATTTATATTACTGATGTCATATTCCAGATTTTAGTTCATCAACTCTATATACCCATGTGTCGCATTATTATGTGAACATATTTAACATTATGTCACTTTCATTAACCATATTAGGGTTACATCACATGTATTAAGGGTTCTCTTCATATAATATGAATTTCATGTATAAAACTAATCTCATATCTACATGTTATCTTCTAGTTACTGATATGAAGGTTTTCTGTAAATCTCATCATTTATTGAGCATGCATGTATTTTCTACATTTTCTTTAGTGTTATTAGCTCTAATTAGCCATATTAATCAAATTACATAACTTCGTGCATCAACATGACCATCAGTGATATCAGGTGCATTATAAACATTATTTATGATTCACTGGTATTTTCTCATAATTTTAGGCCAACGTTTGGTATTTATTATCCATGATTTAAGTATTATACATCTTGCATAATATCACTATTATTAGTCCATTAAAAGCCTGATATTATCATCCCATATTGTTCTATGCATTTTTTGAACATTTCAGTACCTTATTTGCAATTTTATGATATTCGAGCGAATTACTATGAATTATTGAAGATATGATCATATATAGGGATTATTACCTCTTAGGCCAATTCGGGTCTGACATGTGGCCACTAGGGCTGTGGCTCCTTCACTTGGTTGGGATGGTAGTTCACGTTTGGTCTGGGTTCGGTTCAAAGCAGCAGACCCGATCCTCCTTTCTTCCTTTCTTTCTCAGTCTTGCGACGCTTGCGTGCGTCGTCGACTAGGACAACGGGCGCCGTCGTGACCTGCTGAGGGCGTCGCCGCGTATCTCTAGCCTTGTGGGTCGACGCCTGCATGCACTGTCGCCTGACCTAGATCTGGTGAGCAAGCACAGAGATATCTGACAAGGACTTCCGTGGTGTAGGGAACCGTGAAGGGATCGGCATCCCTCCTCCTTATTGCAGCTTCGGACGCTGACTGCGTCTCTACATAGCCACCGCCGCACAACCTCGGCTCCAGCATGTGCCGCCGCAATCCTCGTCTCCGGGCTAGAACCTTCCCATGACGTCGCCGACTACCATGTGTACACCTGCGGTCCTTGCAAGTGGCTCCTCTCGAATCTGTGTGAGCACCGCCGAGACTCCATGCCATCGAAGATCCTCCTCATAGATTGAGGAGGTCGCAGTTGCAGGTTGCAACCATGGCAAATTCCCTCCTCCTTTATCTGGTTTCAGGAGAACAGAGTCCCCTCGCTTCGTTCCCCGCCGTCGTCTTCCCGATCCAGGCCGCCACTGCCGGAGCCCAAAGTTGTCTTCGCGAGGCCTAGATCCGGTGAGGAAGCAGCTCTCGTCGGATCAGACTACCTCGTGAGCATTTTACGGGTCTACAACTGTCTCCTGCTCTCCTTCCTAACGTTCAAAGAGACCGCCTATCGTCTATTTTCCACAAGCATGGCTGTCTTCATGCTGCTGTGCTTTGTGAGTAATGACTCCTCCTCCTCTCGCATCAGTCTCATACAGGGGCGTCACCTGGTCCTCATAAGAGTTCATTCTGAAGTCTGTGGGCATCTCAAACCAACTGCACAATCAAAACCACGCTTGATCCCATGATTTGGCCATTCCACGACGTGGGCATCGACTGTCACTGCGAGCCTTCGGAAACCACTGCGAAGAGGATAATGGGTATTTGTCTGATAATATCCAAGGGTCAGGATGGCTTCCCATGAAAGCCTGATCCGTGGCTACTAAAACACATACACAAAGTTCATTTAAATGGGCTGGCCGTGTGACATATATTTCAATGTCACTACTAGAAATTAAACATATGTATCCGTGGCTCTTCCTATTCAGCCAACGCTATATGGTTTGACTACTGAATAGAATACCTCAAAAGGCATGCACTTAGGGATCTTAATAACTATATAACCCGCAATCAAAACTGTAACTTTACCAAAACATTTGGGGTTCTCAAAACAACTCAACATGTATGACTTCACTTGTGTCACTAGACATTTTAAGATTCTAAAAGTCCACTCCATCACATCCTACACACCTTAAAACAAATTCCGTCCTCAGAATCAAGCCAGAAAAACCACTTTGTCACATGTTTTGTAAATTTGTACATCAATTTGAGATTTTGGCTTCATGTCATGGTAGTATAGACATTATTTGTATACTTGGGTGTATGTTTATATGTATCAAGTTGTGGCTAGTTAGCCGGTGAAAAATGGTGTGCAATTCCTTTTGATATGAATCGAAATACAATTGTCATCAGTTTATGGCTTCAATTGTTCGTTGTTCAGCTTGAGATCTTATTATGAGATCAGTTTTAATTTACCATGTTTTGTGGTAATGTTGTTATTAGTGATAATTTTGCGCTTTCTTTCAAGTATTATCACTTTGTGTGACAAAGGGTGTCACATTTGGTGGTATCAGAGCTTTAGGTTCGTTGAGTCTACAGGGGTATTAGGACTAGGACTAGGATGATGTCTAAGTTGAAAACATGATATAAAATATGGTGCATAATTCCTAACCTCATTACTTGAGTTCCCTGGCTAAGTATTCAAATGTTGAAGGAATGGTGAGTATGGAACTCTTAGATTGATTTCTTCCTGATTACTTTGATCAAGTAGTCATTTTGAAACAATCTAAAGAGAATAACAAATCAAGAATCATGGTGCTAATACCTCCATTTTACTCTAAAAAAGATGAGAACTACATCATAATATACCTAAACATTAAATGTTTGGTGATTAAATGAGAGAGAGATATGACATCATGAAACTTACAACTGAGCACAAGTAAGGTATGAGAGGTTATTGAATTTGTAATTTTGAGAAATTTATGAAGTAAGAGATAGATAACTTTGTTCTAATAAGGTAAGTTAAGGTGTAAAATCCAAGTATAATGAAGATAATTCTTAAAATAAGTGTGAAGTGATGAGACATATAAGAACAAGTAAAGAATGAGTAAAGTGGAACCTGAGTTAATCTGAGACCAACCTATGTGTATAAGAAAGTGTCAGGTGCATTCTACATGGTATGAGAAAGAGAATAAGAGAGACAGTCCCTGTTCCATATAGAATATTTGAAAAAGTGTGATCTATCTCTTGATGTGAAGTTGTAAAAAATGGTAACACCTTGATATTTACATGAAAATGATGAATAGATAATAAAGAAGTAATAATGAGATGAGTTAATCATTAAAATTTTGATGTTGATGATAAGGAAACTATGATGAGTTAATTTACAATGATACATGAGTATTGGTAGATCTGTCTAATAACAAAAGGGAGATTGTAATCTCCTTCCCCTTGTTAGCAATCCCTGGGTGGTGTTGTGGTAATAAGGGAAGTATGTTCCCTATGTGTTCTTTCTTTTCAAGGATGTGACATTCAAGTAAGTCTTATATCACCAGATGTGCATGGTTTTGAGGTGACATTGAGATGGATACTTTGAAACGTATCAGTTGGGCCTGGACTTTAGTTCCAAAATGGTGAAAACTATGAATGATGATGTTTTGTGGATCTTCCAAAATGATAGGAAGATTCTTCTGACATGTTTGGTGTTGATAGTGACAACCGAAAAGCTAATTGAACCAGAATGTCATGTGGTGGGCATATGTGATGGATACCAAGGTGAGAAACCCTTGTATCCAAGAGGTGTCAGTTGCGTAAAAAATCAAGGAAATGTTTCCTAATGAGACAATAAGTGTTTTTCTTCCTAGACAGATTGACTTTGAGATCAATATGGATACAAGTACCCAACCAAAAATATAAATGTCATATATTAGGTGTTTATACATCATATAGAATAGTGTCGATAGAAAGGCATGAATTAAATAAATAGTTGCAAGATCTTCTTGGAAAAAGAGTTATAAATATACATCTATTTCATTCTATATATATATATATATATATATATATATATACATCTCTATATATACATCTTCCTATATATACATTATATATATATATATATTATCTAAAACATTAAGGAATGGTATGGGTTACTGAAACCTTAAGTAGAAAATCTTTCTTGTCACCATTTGCTAAACATGCATAATTGTACTCTTGATTGTGCCCTAAATATGACATAAATGAATGGTGGTTCAGGTTACCATATGATGATGTGACTAGGTATTATGAGCTGGTTTTCA
This sequence comes from Alisma plantago-aquatica, assembly GCA_963693085.1. NCBI lineage: Eukaryota > Viridiplantae > Streptophyta > Magnoliopsida > Alismatales > Alismataceae > Alisma > Alisma plantago-aquatica. The sequence goes on along the minus strand of OY856412.1, from coordinate 1,347,099,281 downwards.
TTAATTCCTAAAACTTATGGCTTCTTTGGGTATATGATCCAAGGCTTAAACCTACATACTAATCACTAGTTTGAAATGTTACACCTAATTCAATAGTTGGGACTGAATGTTATAACATCCAATGGTTTATAATGAAACTTATAGTATGAAGTTTTGGTTCTAATAATGAGGGTTTGATGGTTGATACCCATAAACTTGTAGTCTTAACTTTTACCTCGAATAGATATGTTAAACTCCTAGGTTTGTGGATCCTAACATGTGATGTTGCAAAGTTTAGAAGGTAACTTACAAATTAAAAGTTGACATCTTAGTTGTACAAGTATGAACAATGTTTCTATGATGAGGAAGTGTTACTTGATATAGAGTTGACTCAATAGCTAGTAGTGGTAGAGATAATTAAGACTGTGTCATATGTAACAAATCTTGTGTTAACCTTGGATAAAGGACATCATGTTGGATAAAGTTTAATGACATCATTGTGACATAGAGGGTGTCATATGAGCCTTTGAGGACATGATGTTTGAGAAGTATCCTTCTCTTTTTGCGTAGGATTTCGGGGGAAAAATCCCTATTAGGGGTTATAGTTGTAAGACCCCTCATCTAGATTTGTGCTCAATTGTAATTTTGTTGTGTAATATGATGATTAAACCTCAATTTATTCTTTTGAGATATTTAAATATTGTGTGACATGTTTGCCTTCTTAATTGAGACCAATTTTAATAATGTGTGAGCTATCCTTTCTATATTGTACATGAATTGGACCAAACTGTGATTTACCCAAAAGAGAGGGCTACCTCGTAATTTTTTTCATGAAGAGTGTGTTTCTTATACTTAAGTGTCATGAGATAGAAGATGATGCAATGGGTCACTTGGTTGGAATATTGTATTGTGATATGACATTCCATGACGATTTTAGGGTTTGTTTGATATGGTGACAATGCTAGGGTTTGATGTCATGATCACACAACACCTTTTGGTGAGGGTCATGAACAAGACACATGCTTGGGATGCATGGTTGCAATTGAGAAAACCTTGTGAAGGTGGGTCAAAACACCTTGTCTTCTAGTGTCTCGACCTATGCACATATGAGACTTAGGGTTTCAACCCTAAAGTGTCTCGATCATGACAAAGATGGATGAAGTGTCTCGGCCGAGATAAGAGCCCAAATGACCTTAGAGGTCACGACACACCTGATGGATAAACATGGACATTTCCGTTTTTGCATGTAAGTGGAGGAAAGGATATTTCTTTGAAGGGTATGTGTCTCTTGGTGATCTAATGTGCTGACACCTCAAGGATCTCTACTTCCCTCCTCCCTTGGGTATATAAACCCTTCTCTTCACAATCAAGCAATCTTTTTTAGTCACATACTACTTCTCCTACCTTATGATTGTCCTTGGATCTTTAGGATCAAGAAGGATCAAAACTTGAACCTAGGGTGGTCGATCCTTTGTGCATATTGAAGATCTTGTGCTATGATTGACTTTTGATGGGGGATCTTGGAGGATCATCCCTTGGTAAGTGATATTCTTTCTATATCACGTTTTTATTCTGAAACCCCTTCATCTTCTTCCTCCTCCATGGTCGTGAATCATCCATGGTGGTTCTTGTTGGAGATATCCTCTTCACAAAGTCCTTACATTGTGTTTGTATGTTGTGGAAACTGGTGAGAGGATGATCTCTTCTCTTTATCTTTTCTTTATTAGTTTGGCCAAGAACTATTTTCCCTTTTTGTGAACTCTATTGTGACCATGGTTTCTTTTCTTCTTCTTGGAGGTGATTTCTTGGCCGAAGTGTTGGAGTTTTGTTGAAGATCTTGGAGCTTGAATATTGGAAGGTTGCTCCTCATCAAAAATAGGCGGGTTTTATAACTTTTTCCACCATCATTATGTGCATGTTTAACCTGATTATATGCTGATGTGTGCATTTATAAAAATGGATCTCTGATATAGTTCTGTTATGATCATCTATCACCCATGATCTAGGGCTTGATGCATATATTTAGTATATATAATTTCTCCTTAGATGATGTTTGATCTTCTAGGTTTGATCACCTATTTCGACCTTGGTTGTGATCTATCATGGAGTTGAGAAGATGGTCGATACAAACCCTTTGGTCTTCCATCATGGTTGACACCCTTGGAATGGGTGGTTTTGACTGCGACACCCCCTCCAAACCTAAAGGTGGTCTCTACCCTGGTACGGAAACGTTGTTGCATGAACTCATAACCTATTGGTTGGCACAACTGCCAGGAGTGGCTAGGTGTGATGGTCGAGACACTTGTTCAGTTTGTGTTAGGTTCATAGATGGTCAAGAATAAGTTGGATGTGGTCATGACACTAATGGGTTAACATATTGTCTTAGTAGAGTTGTAATGAAATGGTGCAAATCGGTCGTAATGCAATGTCGCAGATGGTCGTAACACCCCTTGGTGGAGTCACAGTTGCGACGGCATGATAGGTGGTACCTTGTGTTGCAATCGTGGTGCCATGCATAGGTGGTGTTATGGTTTTAATACCTAGGATTGTGGCTACCTAGGATTGTGGCTATGATGTTGTGTCTCAGACATCATCATGATGAAATGTTACGGTCGTGACCATATGGATCAATTTGGGTTGTGATCCATATATAAAAGGTGGGTAGAGACATCACGATGTGTCACAATCGCGATGCAATGTTGTAGGATTTTTCCTCGACACATCTTGATGTGTCTCATACATGATACTCATTTCTGAACAATGTTGACACTCTTATGATATGTATGGTTGATACATAGGGCATGTCACTATATATACTTTTCTATTTTGAGTAACTCATGATAATGATTTACACGTGATGATGTTGTTATGAGTACTTAGTCATCAACAATAGTGTTGAACCCTAGAACTTTCCAATTATGTGGGAGGTGATGGAATTAGGGTTAGTGGTCGAGGGTTGCTATTAAACCTTAATTTGGTACACGTGAGTTTTAACCCTAATATGGTGATAACACAATGAATGTGTTGATTCTATTGAAAGTGATTAATAAGTAATTGTGCTTTCTATCTCCTACTTGTGTGAAACTACTTTGTAGGAGAGATGAAAGTCATAGCTATGAGACTACTATTTTGGCCCTATGTAATGTAGGGTGGTGATTATGAGCAATGTTAAGGAACATTGTGATATTTATGTGCAAGAAGTTATATGAATTGGTCTAAGGACCTAACAAGTGCCTTGTGCATAAAATGAGGGATTGTCATTCCATAGTGATATGAAATTGTTAATGATCTTGGGAGAAGCAATAATACAAGTATTATGTAATGATAAGACACCTTGTTGATAGTGGGTCTCTATACCATGTTGGTGCATGGTTGATATATTCATATGAAGTGTGGTTGTGACACATGCAAGACATTATAAGATGGTACACTTACATATGTAAATAATGATGATACTTAATGTTGTAGATATGTTGATCAACTAGTGATGTTAAACACTAAACATGTCCTTTAACACTAATATTCTCCAAGAAGGAGGGTAATGACTCAATTAGGGTTTTGTGCAATAATCATGATGTAAACTCTAAATGGCTATGTGGATGAATCCTAACACTAATCCTATAGTAATATATAATTGTTAAACATGCATGAATGAATAACATGTGAATATATTTTCTCTCTCCTACTTTAGTAAGTTCTATTTTTCTAGCCAATTGAGTGTCATAGCTACCGAGAATATAAATAAATGATTATAGTTGATGGCCATGAGTTTTGATGAAGTGCACTAGAATTGTAAATATTTCAATGTGCACACTAAGTAATCATTATAGTGCTTAACCATAATACACTCCAACCTTGTGGTAGGTAAAGAAACTATAGATTGATAATTAAATAGTGCCATGGAACCCTATATGGTTAATCATGAATCCCTAACCCTAAATTAAGGGGACATATGATGCATTGTTTACATTGCTTAAAGTGTTTAATAGGATAAGATAACCATGAGTATTCTCTCTTTATTTTTATAATGTTCCTTTTACATAAAAGATGATAATCATAGCTAATGATTTATATGGTATATATGTGATGTAATACAGGTGATGTTTATATGCCTGAAGAGGCACGATATGATGGTTATCATAGCTAATGGTTTCTATGATGTAGGTGGTGCTTATATGCTTGATAAGGCTAAATGAGACAATAGTGAGTTACATGAATAATGTATTGGTCTTATGACCTAGTGAAGGCTTAATGCCTAGTGTGAGGTTATATCCTCCATTGATTTAATAAGGGATTAATATCCCCAGTGATATGATAATATTGATCATCCTAATATGGCAATGTTAATAAATGGTGATGTTGATGGCCTTGTTTAAGGTAGTGATACATTGTTGTCCTAAGATGATGTGACAAGTTCACACTTCATACATTTTATATCTTCTGAAGTTTTTGATAGATATGCTTGCTAGATTGGATTTGGGTATTGTATGTCCACTTGTATGATGGAGCATTAATTCTCTTAATTGGCAAAACTAATAAAGTGAAACATTTAATCATGTAGTTGCCATGTACCATAGATCCATCTTTAGTGTTAGTATTTAGATGGATGGTAAATGAGTAACTCCTAGGGGAAACTCGGAGTGCATACTATTGAATATGTGTGGTATCAGTGGAGGTATTTCCCTATATCCTTAAATTGTGGAAATAGTGAGATGATGTGTTATTATAGAACAACCATGCATGAGCCTATTCTCTAGTGTTGTGACATGTACTAAGGTAGGGTAGTTTTTTTATAGGACCATAGCTTTGACTATGAGTTGTTGTCTTTATAGGACTATAGCTACAACTATAAGTTGTTGTTTTTGCAATTGGATGATATGTCATTGTGTTGCAGACTCAGGCTGACCGAGTAGTGTTGGTGATGATCATGGAGTCTGACTCATCCATTGATCTTATTTGGTACTGATTTTGACTTTGTAGTGGTCAGTTGGATGTGAGTGGTACGCCTCAATTCCTTAGGGCCTAATAATTAAAGATGTAACACAATCGTGTAGTGTCATTTCTTAGGATCATATACGGATAACATTAGATGACCCCCTTGTTGTGTTTCTTTTACGGTTGAGTTTATAATAATTATACATTTTCTTCATATTCCTTCTGAAGGAATAAGATGGTCTACTGCTTAGTGTAGATGCCCTAATTACTTAAACTGTGATAATTTCCATGCTTATATCATTGAGTTGAATTTTCTTATTAGTTAATAGAATAATTTTCCTGTTTTAGTTATCTTTGCTTATAATAGATGGTGGCAGATAGTTATATCTCTCACTAGGATGTTTGGTCTCACCATGTGGGTTCCACATCTTTTTAGGTGAACCTGCATGTTGAGATAGAGTTTGTGTGTCTGATACTGATAAAAAGTGGAGTTGTAACTGTTGAATTATGGATACACTGCTAATGTCTAGTAATAGGGTCCTATGTGTCGTCCCTGTACACTCAGGTCCTTGGGGGTGTTTTGTAAATTTGTACATCGATTTGAGATTTTGGATTTGTGCCATGATATTATAGACATGATTTTTATACCTGAGTAGATGTTTATATGTATCAAGTTGTGGCTAGTTAGCTAGTGAACAATGGTATGCAATAATTTTTATATGAATTGAAATACAATTGGCATTAGTTTATGGCTTCAATTATGAGTTGTTCAACTTGAGATCTTATTATGAGATCAGTTTTAAATTACCCTATTTTATTGTAATGTTGTTATTAGTGATAATTCTATGCTTTGTTCTGATTAATCTCACTTTGCGTGACAAAGGATGTCACACTTACCATTTACTTGGGTAGCATTGATGTGCGACTAGGCACCACTCATTGCTTGTGATGTTATAAGTAATTATGGACATTCATTGCCAACGTAATATGGGACCTATATGGCCACACACATAGGTCTCGACCTAGAAGAGGAGTTTAATCTTAAATGATTATTGAATTCATTACTAAAGTGCTTAGGTATTTCAATTCATACAGTGGGTTAGCTGATTAGCCTGTCAAATGATCAGTTGAAGTGTTGAAACATCCATTTGGAGTGTCAGGTTGATTGTATTGTGCATTGGGTGGAATTCAGCCTGAAACATCCTGCGGCATGCTCGTCTGCCATGGCCAAAAAACCATCTCAGGTGGTGTGAGACGTCTGGCTCACATGCACCAAAAGGTCATCTCAGGGGTGAAATTCGATTGCATCTAGGATTGGTGCTGAAATAATGACGTGTACTAACTCAAATTGAATTGCTAACATATGTGCACAACTAGAAAGGGTGAAGCAACTATCTCACTTAGCAAGACGACCGTCTCGACTGTCATAGGTTGCAAAACATCTAGAATTGTTGTGAAAATTCAAGACCTTCCAGTCCTTTCCACTCCCACTGTAGTCTCGTATTGGTTGGGTACTGGGAACTCTAACCCTAACCCCTCCTATATATAGAGGGGTACTGGAGGCTTCCCAGATCACAAATACTACACAGAACTTTAGGATTAGTTGTTCTGCAATTGTTGTCCACTCTGGTTGTGGTAACTAGCTACTCGACTAGGGAGGGATATACATAGGAGAGTACAACTGAGGGTTGTCGTAGTGGGAGAGTATGTTGGTGATTAGTACACTAATGGGAGGGACAACTCCTTCCTATCCATCCTGACAGGATGATAGGAGTTCTTGTCAGTCTGTGTGGGCTACTATAGAGGCAGGAGTCATTTTATTTTTGTGAGGAGAGAAACGTGAAACTGCAACCCCTATCAAGGTCTCCAGTCACTACAAAAGCTATCTAATCCATGGTGAAGATCTGAAGATGCACAAACATTGTATAAGACCAACTAGTCAACTATTACAAATCAACAACAACAAGGATTATGTCACTGGACTTTCTCCAGGACCAGGTATATCCTCAAAACCATAATTCCTATGTTATAGTAATTGACGTGGTTTGTTGATTATGGGAAATATGGTAGATAATTTCTTTTGCTTCCTCTTCCTGCTCTGTAGCCATATTTCCCTACAGTGGTATCAAATCCAACATCAATTTACTATATTAGGGGATAATCAATATGATTAGATTTTTGTTTTTCCATTATATTAGTGCATGCGATGTGAATAATATTTGTCCAGCCAAACACCATGCTAATCCCAAACTAATATATATATATATATATATATATATATATATATATATATATATATATGGATGTGTGGCATGTTATGGCCAATAACCCCTATTATATGTGCATGGTTTAGTGATTGGTTAATCCTTCTTATATCAGTTTGTGCACCGAGCCTCTCTCCTATCTTCCCAATGTAAAGTTAATTATGTCCTACCTTTGCTCCCCTCAAATGTAACTCGAGGTTTTCCTAAAGTTATGTAAAAGTAGGATAGTTTACTTTCCTATTTTGATGAAGAAGAACCTGACCAGTTCCAAGACAACCAACTGTCTCAACCACGAGACAACCACCCAGAGGTGTCAAGTTGACCATCTGGAAGAGCCAAATGATCGAATGGAAAGATGACCCGGAGACTGAAGGATTGAGATGAGTCGATCATTTGGAACAAAATGATCAAACATAGGACAACCAACATGCCATTTGGAGGAGCCAAACAACTAACTGGAGGTGAACAGATGCCCGACCAAGAGGCGAGCAGACTAGTTTAAGGGTTGGACCAGTCAACCCAGATTGGAAAGCACAGATCTTCATCAACAACAAGTTTTTGCATATGATGTGGACCTAGGTTGTAGAAATTCCTTGTGGCTTCAAGGAATTACATTAGGACTGTTTGTGACCATCATTTTTGTTTATTGCATGTGTTTCCTTATAGGATATAGCACGTATATGATACGTACTATGTATGTGGTGATTGGATAAAGTATATGCATTTATACAAACTCCCTCAATTAAAATATTAAGTCTTCGATGCTTTCAAATAGAAACACAAATAAAATGCTTGATCGACCAAGCGTAGGATATGCCAAAGTGTAATGTACCGTCTATCTCATGGAAGTGTGATGGTAGTAATGTAGGATCTGCCAAAGTGGGATGCATTATTATCATGTTGACTATTGGGTCAGGCCTTAACCAGTGACTTGGAGAGCCCAAGCCCAGAAGCATGCAGATGATTATGGCAAGGAGTTCCACATATCATCTATTCAAGAACTTCATATGATGCAACTAGCATGACGACTTACCTTAATAGTCAGGTTGTAGGCCATCAGCCAAAGTTGACTCATGATTTGATGAAATATAGATCTTGGCCCACTAGAATATTATATGTTACAATATTCTGAATTAGTATTGAGGGATATCAAATTGGATGAAATAGTGAGAGTGATAATTATTTAAAGACCTAATTAATGTCTTCAAATCTTTGAAATCAAATAAAAAAGTTTTGACAAATGCAAATTTTATCTCTTGTAGAATCAAAGAGCATACAAATCACCACATTCAAACAAATTATATGAGATTTATTTCCATAACTTGTTCAGGACCATGAGAAGTGTTCTGCATGATCTTGAAACACCAGAGCCAGTATCCACTCCAAATTCACCTAAGACTGACATGGATGCTTCTTTGAAGCATTGCATTGATGTTGTGAACATCAAGAACCTTATGCTGGGATGTATGAACTATAAGTTGCATAAACAACATGATAAGCATGAAAGGTACAATGTCTCTAACGCTCTAGAGCAAACTGACAAAGGGAGATCTAGTAGAGCTCCATGTTCTTAAAATGATTAGGCATATGGAGCATCTTGAGAAACTGGGATTTCCTTTAGGCTAAGAGTTGGCCAGGATATGATTTTGCAATCATTGCCTAAATCATATAGCCGATTTATCGAGTTTTATCATTTGGGTAACATGGTTGGACTGCTGTTAGAGTTGCTTAACATCTTGATAAATGTTGAAGAACAAATGAATATGGAAAAATCCATACTTAACATCTTGATAAATGTCGAAGGACAAATGAATATGGAAAAATCCATGATGGTGATCAAGGGAGTTGAGTCCAAGGACAAAGGAAAGGCCCTAAATATTTTTGTGTTTAAGCTAAATTCCAAATCATCTGCACTCAAATTAAGGAGAAGGATAAGGGAACCCACGAAATTGAAGAAAGGGATAGAGATCTCTACTTTTGGAGTATACATTATTGATATTAACTTCACTAATTCTTCATCATGGGTACTTAATACCGGATGTGGATCACACATTTTCTCAAATGTGATGGATCTAAATGGAAGTGTACCTTTAGAGAAAGGCGAGGTTGAACGTCATTTTGTTAATGGTGCAAGAGTTGCAGCAAACGCAGTTGAAACCTATGAGTTAACTCTACCAAGTGGGATTATAATATATTTAGAGAACTTTTATTACGTACATGACATTAATAGGAACATCATATATGTATCTTGTTTGGACAAGAAAGGATTCAAATTTATTATAAAGAACAAAAGATGCTCTATTAGTAAAGATGCAATCTTTTATGGTAGTGCCCCAATGTCTTATGGTTTATACTTTATTGATCTAGAGACAGATGTAGATAATGTTAATACCAAAAGGCAAAAACTCAATGACTCAAACCAAGCATACTTTTGGCATTGTCATCTAGATCACATAAATGAGAAACACATATCCAAACTCGATAAAGATAGTTATCTGGACTCTTTTAATTTTGAGTCAATAGAGACATGTGAATCTTGTTTGTTGGGCAAGATGGCAAAGACCCCTTTCACTGGTAACAATGAGAAGGCTAGTGATCTATTAGGACTCATACATACTGATTTGTGTGGCCCTTTTAGAACAACTGCTAGAGGTGGCTATCAGTACTTCATTTCCTTTACTGATGATTTCAGTTGTTATGGCTATGTGTACCTGATCAAACATAAGTCAGAAACTCTTGACAGGTTGAATGAGTTAATGAATGAAGTACAAAACAAACTTGGTAAAAGTATAAAGACATTTCATTCTGATCAATGTGGGGAATACTTGAATCAATAGTTTAAGAACCTTCTTGAAGCCCATGGGATTATATCCCAATGGACTCCACCTCGAACACCACAACATGATGGTGTGTCAGAAAGAAGCAACCGCACATTAATGGATGAGTTTGTTAGTCTTCCAACTACCTTCTAGGGTTATGCTCTTGAAACCACCACTTTTACACTTAACCGAGTACTATCAAAATTGGTTCAAAACACACCATATGAGATACGGACTGGGAAGCGTCCCAAATTGTCTTTTATGAGGATTTGGGGGCGTGAAGCTTATGTCAAGAAAATATTTCTGGAAAAGCTTGGCCCTAGATCTAAAAATGTTATTTTGTTGGATATCCTAAGGAAACCAAGGGATACTACTTATATAACATAGCTGACAACAAAGTGTTTGTTGCTAGAGATGTTGTATTTGTAGAAAAAGAATTTATTTCCACAGGAATCAATGGGAGGCAAGTAGAACTCAAAGAGGTTCGAGACCAACAAGAAAACATTTAACCAATAGAGGTACATGAGGAATAGGGAGACTCACAAGCTGTTGGGGAATCTCAAATTCCTGAAGTTACACAGAAACCTCATAGATCTAATAGGACTCTCCTTGAACCTGAGAGATATGGATATCTTGTAACTCAGGAAGGTAGGGAATTAGTCATAGATGATGAGCCAATTATGTATAAAGATTCCATTGAGGGACCGTAGTTTGAGAAATGGATTGAGGCCATGAGATATGAGATGAAATCCATGTATACCAATAATGTAAGGAGTTTGGTGGAACCACCTGAAGGGGTAAAACCCATAGGGTACACGTGGGTCTTCAAGAAAATATATACATGATGGTAAAGTACAAACTTGTAAGGGAAGATTGGTTGTAAAGGGTTTCAGACAAGTTCAAGGTGTTGACTATGATGTAATCTTTTCTCTATTAGCCATGGTTAAGTCCTTCAGGATCATGCTTGCTATTGTAGCGTATCATGACTATGAAATTCGGAAAATGGATGTTAAAACTACATTCCTTGATGGGAATCTTGTGGAGGATGCGTATGTGATGCAACCTAAGGGATTTTTAGATCCAATGTTTGAAACAGAGTCTGTGAGATAAGAAGGTCAATCTATGGAATGAAACAAGAATCTTGGAGCTAGAATCTTCATTTTGATGAGACAGTCAAAGAGTTTGGCTTTATTCAAAATGAAGATGAACCTTGTGTGTATAAGAAGGTTAGTGGGAGCCTAGTGGCATTCCTCATATTGTATGAAGATGACATACTACTAATGGGGAATGACATCCCTACTTTACAAAAGGTAAAGACATGGCTTGGAAATATGTTCTCTATGAAAGACTTGGAAAAAGCATCCTACATCTTGGGGATAAAGATCTATAGAGGTAGGTCCAGAAGGCTTATTGGACTAAGTATAAGCACATACATTGACAAAGTGTTGAGGCAATTCCATATGGAGAACTCAAAGAAAGGAAACCTTCTTGTGCGCCATGGAGTTCGTGTCTCTAGAGCTCAATGTCCCAGTTCTTGTGAAGAAAAGGAACACATGAGTTTAATTCTATATTCCTATGCAATTGGATCAATCATGTACGTAATGTTGTGAACCCTCCAGACGTCTCGTATGCCTTGAGAATGATGAGCAAATATCAGTCAAATCCAGGTGATGCTTATTGGATAGATATGAAGAACATCCTCAAGTACTTGAGAAGGACTAATGATCAGTTCTTGGTCTATAGTGGAGAGAAAGAGTCAGTGGTAAATGGTTACATCGATTCAAGCTTCTAGACTGATCATGATGATTACAAATCACAATCGAGATTCGTGCTTTCCTAAACAATGTAGTTGTAAGTTGGAAGAGTTCCAAGCAAGAGAAAGCTACTTATTCTACAATAGAGGTTGAGTATATTGTTGTGTTGACTGCAACAAAGGAGGTTGTATGGATCAAGAAATTCATCTCTAAACTTAGGATCATTACAAGCATCAGTTACACAATTGAGCTACATTGTGACAACAATGCAACTATTGCATAAGATAAGGAACCCAAATCGCATCATTACTCAAAGAATATAAAAAGGTGGTACCATCTCATACAAGAAATCATATAGAAATGGGATGCTAAGATTTGCAAAGTACCAACTGAGGAGAATGTAGCTGAACCTTTGACAAAGGCACTTTCACAGCAGAAACACGATGAACATTTTAGGTCACTTGAGATAAGATATGTGGGTAATTGGCTCTAAGTGCAAGTGGGAGTCTATTGGTATGTATGCTTAGAGATACAATCATGTGATGATTCTAATGGCATAAATGTAAACTATTTGATTATTAATAAAAGGCAAGTTTCCAATTTATTCTGTTTAATTCAATTATGAGATAATGATGTAACATGATAAATGTCTAGAGAATAATGTACTCGATGATGTATGTCTTCAAGTGCGTGACTAGGAAGAAATGAGATCATACAGATGTTAATAGTACATATTACATTCTCATTATGTCCCTGATCACTTGTCATTGTGGAAGGTTGATAGACAACAATGACATGTAAGATCAGAGTGTGAGTTGGTTGATGATAGAGCATCATTAGTCATGATATGGTAATATCAAACCAAGCACATAGATATAAGTTAAAGAATAGTGTATCAGGCAAACCCACTGTGAGACTGACACATGGAAGCCACTGTTATGGAAGTCATATTCATGTCTCCTAGTGATGGTGGTGCTTGTGGTTCTTAGACCTGAAATCACTTCACTCATCACATGTCATTTAGTATGCTTTGACATCATCAGACGTAATCATGAAACATGGGTTGTTATAATGGTGATGATTGGGTGATGTGACACATAGGGAATGACTATGAGTAATAGATATTGGATTTGTCCCTCCTAAGGGAGTATGATATCCAAGGCCCCTTAATTAGTGATACTGATAAAAGTATGGCCATATGGATGTGAGTCAATATGTGATATTGAGCTTACATATATCTCAAACAGTTTTCTCTAGTTCAAGAAACAAATTGAAAATTGATGAGGGTGACTACTCCATGCCTCGAATTCAATTTGGATATCAGTGACAAAGGAATTACATGAACACTAAAGCACCATACATAGATTGTAGGTTGAAGTTGTTTTCCAACTTTCCATTTACTTGGGTAGCATTGATGTGCGACTAGGCACAACTTAATGCTTGGGATGTCATAAGTTGTTATGGACATTCACTTCCAACGTAATATGGGACCTATAGGGTCACACACATAGGTCTCGACCTAGAAGAGGAGTTTAATCTTTAATGATGATTGAATTCATTACTAAAGTGTTTAGGTATTTCAATTCACGTAATACATTAGCTGACTAGACTGCTAAACGATCGGTTCAAGTGTTGATACAAATGTTTGGATTGTCACATTGATTGTATAGTGCATTGGATAGAATTCAGACCGAAATGTCTTGTGAGACACACGTCTGGCTTGTCCAGTCGACCGTCTCAGGTGGTGTGAGATGCCCATCTCACATGACCCAAACGGATGTCTGAGGGGTGTAATTCATTTGCATCTAGGATTGGTGTTGACATAATGACGTGCACTAATTAGAATTGAATTGTTGACATATGTGCAAAGTTGGAAAGTGTGAAACGACTATATCATGACCCAGACAACCATCTTGGCTGTCGCAAGTTGCCAAACTTTTTGACTTGTTGCAAAAATTCAAGATCTTTTGGTCCTTTAAACTCCCACTTTAGTCTCATATTGGATGGGGACTAGGAACCAAGACCCTAACCCCTCCTATATATAGAGGGGCATTGGGGGCTTCCCAGAGAAGAACTACTACATAGTCAATTGAGAATCAGTTGCTCTGACAATTGTTGTTCTCTTGGTTGTGGTAACCAGGAGAACCCAGGCAAGTCCTACCCGAATAGGGAGGGATAGACACATGAGAGAACAATTGAGGGTTGTCTAGAGGGAGAGTGTGTTGGTGACTAGTACACCAATGGAAGGGACAACTCCTTCCTATCCATCTTGACAGGACTACATGAGTTCTAGTCAGTTCGTGTAAACTACTCTAGTGGTAGGAGTCCTTTGATTATTTCTAGGAGAGAAACGTCGACCTGTAGTCTGTATCAAGGCCGACAGTTGCTGCAGAATCTATCCAGTCCATGGTGAAGACTAGGAGTTGCACAAGCATCGTCTAAGAACAACTAGTCAATAGATGCACATCAATGACAATGGGGATTATGTCCCTAGACTTACTTCAAGATCAGGTATATCCTCAAAACCATCCTTCATGTATTATAGTACTTGATGTGGTCTACTAATTATGGGGAATAAGGTAGATAAAAAAATTGTTTATGCTACATCCCCTACAGCCATATTTCCCTACAATTAGGTTGGTCATTTAAATTCTAGAATATTAAAAAAATTATTTTTCAAAAACATGGGACACATATTGATGGACAAATCTTTAAAATAAATAATGAATAATGGAATTCTACTAAACTTTCCACCTAAGTTTTGGTGATTTCATGTTCTGGGTAGATCTAGAACCTCAAAATGTTTCAAAATCCAATGATGAACTTGCATGGTCCACAAGATTTTTTAGGATCACATACCTAATAAGAATCCAGCAACCTGATCGACACAATTGATAAAAAAGACACAATCACACACAAGTACAAATCTACAATAATAAATGGTCATCAAATTTAAGAAAAGAATAAGAGATGATACATTTCTTGAATCATTCTAAAAAATATCATTCATTGAATACAATTGTTATCCTTTGTAATATGATCTATGTTAAAGAATCTTTGATAAACATAATTTAGACTTATCATCACTCTCACTAAATGTCCTAGAGAAACGAGGGAAGATATACATGCTTGCTTCTTCAAAAGGGAACCTCACCCTTGATTAAGTTGTTTGCATATCACAAGCCATTAAATTCAATCATCCAAGTTTCTTTCCATGGAAGGACAAACACACTCTACTAAATTTACAGAAGGATGAGCAGTTGGATGATAAGAAAGTCTGGTGGGGTAACTAAAAATGAATATCTTTTGACTCAATTGATAGGATGCATATCCCAACCACATACAAAATCAACTCAGTACCATTCGCTAAAACCTTTTCATCTCTCTTTACCCCTTGCTAGGAAAAAAATATTTCTTTTTGTTTTACCATGGACAATTGATTCAAGATTTCTAATCTCAAGGGGTGAAATATATTAGTATGTCATCTTGATTTGATTATTTCTGTATCATTGTCCCTGTAACATGTAAGGGGAAATTTCATTGCTGCAAAGATTATGCATCATATTTTTAAGAGACATTTGTGAGGGGCATTGTTTGCATACACCATATTACTTAGACTTATAAACCCTTACACTGACATAAGTAGTGTTACATGTACTTTTACCATGGATCATGTGATAAAAAGTCAGCCCCTAAGATAGATTCCCTAACTACTCAAATCATGAACGTGTCTACCACCTTCTAACAACATAATGAATAGAGCTAATACTCAAGTTAGCATGCATGATATTGACAAGTTGGTCATACAACCTTAGGTGGTGGATCCAAGAAGATTATACAATGCATCTACAATGGCCTCATTGTGAACGGTTGATCTAGTAACATCATGATTTAGCCTTGGTGGCCTCATTCATCATCTCCACACCAATGGACTATGTTGTAGAACATTTGACAGGACTAATGACAATGCTCATATTTACATTAGATCGATCATATAGAAAATGGGCCAAAGAATCGACCATGGTTGATCCACTACAAAACCATGCTACCGCAATTGGTGGTACTTAGGGGTGCCAGACTATCCCTCAACTTACCCGTTCAAAATGTCCTTAATGCATCCACCATGGCCTACAACGCCTCTACTTATTCCAAACAAGCAACACTTATTTCCTATTTTTGCATGCATCCATGGTGACATGACTAACCTGAGGAGGATTTAAGATCCAATTACCGACTATTCTTCCAGTCAAAGGACATGTGTAATGTTGAACTATCTAATAAGTAAATAGGGAAGGGCCCTAATATCTTATAGTTATCAACCCCTCCTCACTTGCCCAAATCCACATGCTTGCCACCATATATTCATTTTTTGTCATACCAATATGATTATCCATATGATGGAATACCAATGATGGAACCACCTAGTCTCACTGTGGCATGTGTTGATGTAGGTTCTAATGCAATCCAAGAACCATATAAATTGCACTAGAGTCACTATCCAAATAGCTGAAGGAGATACAAGGTTAAAAGGTAGGACTGAAACAATTTAGGGACTTCTTCTACTTCTTAGAGGCACATATGCCCTAGTAGTTTCAGGTCCTCATGTTCTCAAAATATAAAGGGTGTGGATATCAAATTCTATACATTCATACATATTATTCAGACATGGTTGTAGTGAAGAAGATGACAATATATTGATCACGATCTTTAAAAAGTCACTCGAGGGACAAAATTCAGCATGGTACGACCAATAGAAGCTAGAAACAATGATGCTCGTTGTTTGAGTTAGCTAATCACTTAATCAAAAAATATTCATGGAATGTTTTGCACATGTTGAGTAGGGACAACCTTGAAGACCTCACTCAAAAGGCTAGCAATGTTTAACCAAATTGTCAAAATATGGAGAGAGTTGATGGTGAAAATTGATAATAAGCCTACTGACAAGGAAGGCATGTGTATGACTATCAAGTCATCCTTCTATCATTTCCAATCATACTAAAGTTACAACCATGTAAGTTATATTTTATTTCATCCACTCCACTACAAATATAGAGATCACGATCAACAAAGGGTTTTACATGATTATACGGTTCACCCTCATCAACATTGCCAAACCTATTGTTAAGGAGGGTGTGAAACCAACAGTCATGGAAGTCTTCTCCATTTCTATCCCTAGGTTGTTCAAGAAACATAAAGGCACATGAAGCTACAAATGCTACACTAACTTCATTGATGCTAGTGGCCCATGCCCCAGAACAACAAAAATTTGATGCTAGTAGAACAAGGGTGGTAGTATATACCAATGAACTTCTTCAGGGGATTGCAATGTCCTCCTCCTTTCTGAATGTCAACACAATAGTCAATCTCTCCTACAACAGCAGCCCCGGTCACAACATGAACACCAACTAAGAAGTGTCACTTGAATCTACGTGATATTATATGTTCTCACCCAACATGTCCCACAAATGTTCGCCTTTCTTGGGTGCTTCTATGCATCTATTTTCCCCAAAAATATAGTATGCTCTTATGTTTTTGACAAACCATACCCTTCAAAGCCCACTTCTAATTATTGTTGACCATATATCCTTCTATCAGTGTCACCACTCTACATGACACCTCTTAGATGAATGTCAAACCTACAAGCATGCAATGGAAGACCTCATTTTTCACGTCACACTTGAGATGGCACATGATTAGATGATGTACACATATTGGTTGTAATTCTAGAGGAGATTCCTAATGTTCATTGATCTATATACCCATCTCTACTAAAGAATTGGAGTGTCCAAGGTCAATGTGATGAATGGGGAGAAGAATAATGGTCCTTCTTTTATGAAGAAATGTCATACGTGTAAGATGGTCAAATTGAACTTGTATCCTTTAAGGGAGCCCTCAAATTCATAGTGTGACTTCTCAAAAAGGTATTTAAAAGTTGTCTATTATATCTCACCATCTACATTCAGTAGATCTTGGGGATGAAATATGCATAATAATAGAAAGTTTAATCCTGATAGGAGTCTTTCCCAAGAAATGACCTCCTGAGACTTAAAAACCCACATGAAAATAATGGGCCTAGTACCATCAAAAGGTTCATAACCCACTAGTCATGCTGAATAATTTGAAGGATTAGAGGTTTCCCAAAGCAAACTTATTTCTTGACTATGGGTGAACCTACTTTACTAGGAATAAAATTTCTCGCCACCACACATGTCTACAAATCAAGACCCTCATGCCATTTGGTGCTTCTGCAAACTCAAAGGTCACAATAAAAATGAAGGAAAGACCCTACAAAGGGAAGTCATTTGATACTAGGAAGATAATATGTATAATTTGAATTGTTAAAGAAATTTATCAAATCAAAACATTCCCACCTTCATGGTATCTAAACAAGTTTCAGAACATATAAAGATGTCGACATCAAAATACATAAAAACCCCAACATTATCATCATCAAGGGTGACATCATCAACATGGATTATGATTCATGCGTTATCACCAACCATACCAGAAAAGGGTGATACCAACAAACTAACCTAGACTCCAGCCATAGAGTTCCAACCTTTCACTCCTTGACTAGTATGATGAAACCTTTATCACAAATGAGTATCTCACCAAGATTCCACAGTCAAGACATGACACCTACAAGAAATGTCTCTACCCCATCCTATAAGCTATGCATCCAGATAAGGATGAAGCTCTTCATAATCTCCTACATCAATGGTTCATTGTTCTAATTATCTATCATCTAAGGATTCAATTATTACAAAGGGAAGATAAATTTCACAACCTTTTAATCTTTGACATTGTCTTCCAACTTAGTCGATAGTAAAGCCTTTGTGTCCATTTTTGGCACATCTTTTAATATATCATGATTGTTCAAGTTAATTTAGGTGTTGCCACCACCTAAACTCCAACATCAAAAAATAAGGGTGTATCATCATCGTAGATTCATCAATATTAGGTATCTTGATAGTCAAAATCTTGAGTGGTGCTCAGAAGTTGCCCCTTGTGTCCATTGATAATAGAATTGATCTCGACATCCATCTTTCTCTTGATGCATATACTTTGAAGAGCTTTGTCATTCTTGGTATAGAGTCAAGAGAGATATGGGTATTGAGTATGATGGTGACAGATTTTGGAGTATCTTCAAAAGAAGTCATGGGTGAGGTTTAGTTGTGATAATGTGGGTCAAAAAAATTTGCACAAAGAGAATTAAGTGAACTGGAAGGGCCACCTATCATGCAACATCATTTGTGTAATGTTTGAAATCTCCTCTAAATTTGATGTCCAATAAGTTCGACCAAACTGGAAAATGGACTTTTAGATCTTATAGTTGCACCAAGGTACTGATCAACTTTGTGTCGATGAAGACATATGAGAGATAAGAACTTATGTGTATGTGTAACCTATAAAGTGGCCCTAATCTTCTCTAGTCAAATCATGCTTCCACCGTTGCCACATCCATGTATTGAATGGATGATGAAGAAGATGCCCAACTTTAGTCATGTATTGGACACCCCCTGTGTCATCAATTGACAACCCATACATGGAAGCAAAGGTCATCTTAAGAACCTTGCATGAAGGAAGGAAATAAGTAGAGGCAGACATGGATTCATGACCATCATGGATTTACGTGTAGTATTAGATATTACCCCCACTTCTACATTACAATGGATAGTATAAAGGATTGATATGTAGATTTTGAGTTGTGGGGCTACTACAACACTTATAACATGCTTATTAATAAAGTCAAATGGGGAGGTACATTTTTAATCAGTGCCCCTTTGAATCTCCATTTTTGAAAAAATAGTTGTTGTTTTTCCATCCTTCCCTAAACACTACTTAGGGGATGTAGGTTAGGTACATGCTCCACCTGCATCTAATTCTTATCTAATATGGAAGTTGTCTATGTGAACCCTATGCAATTCAATCGAATAAGAAAGGAATCTAGGCCCACAATATTGAGTTTTCAGCCTCTTAAGACCTTCGCAAAGGCATTTTGTCTCTGTTCACTTAGCCATGTTGTGACATACTATCTATCTCTAGATTTAGCCACTTTCTCTTATTACAACCTAAAGTAAGTCTTAGAAAAATGAGCAATCTGATTTCAAAATTTTATGTTATAAGCACCCTATTCCAATCCTTGTGTAGGAACACAATGTTGTCATATCCCCAAAGCCTTGCGGCAAGCAATCATGATGATCTGAATAAGGATTCAAAGCCTTATATAGGTGAGAAAATATGGTTGTTTGGATCAATCACACTCTTGTCATGAGTATGATTGAACCCAATGGTTATTCCACATTTTAATGTTTCTAGACCAACACATATGACAGTAAATGATTATTTTCTAGTGTCATGACTTCAACACTTTTCATGAACAGATTCAATGACCATACTATTTACACTCCATTATTTAGTCATCTTGATCTGGTTTTTGAACAAGTAAAATTGTGACAAGTTTTAGTCGAGATGATTGATGAACCAAACATAGATATGTGAACCAATTTCAAAATATAAGTATATATACTGATGAACTATGGTGTAACCATAGGTACAAAAAAATAATACGTAAGGCTCTAAAGATCACCCAGGAGTGAGAGTTATATAAACATATTGGATATGTTGTTACATCCTGTAGGTTGTCAAAATATGACAAATATGATTCCAGCACAACGTCCAACATATTGGACCAACAATAAGAATTTTGACTACATATGTGATCAAACAACAAAATAAGAGTTGATGATCAATGAAATTGAAAATTGAATTGATGATTTATTTAAAGAAAAGCCTATATATCTCATGATTCAAAGCCATTTTAATGCAATTCAAACATCAATTTCCAATAATGGGAAGGCCACTGACTGAAATGGATGTCCAATTTATGGATGTTTCATTACAGACTACCTAGCTTGGATGATGTCACTAGTGCCCCCAAATGAGACAATCCCATATATGGTCCCTACTTCCCGAGATGCATTTGTCCATAAAAATTCATCAAAAACATGTAATTACTGGGACACATGACAATATCTAGGTCCAAAACCCACTTCAACGTGACCTAGATGCCCACTAGGGTTAAGGTCGAGTAGGATGTCTACCAAGTGCACACCCTATCCTAGGGGGATTTCTCCTTGAGACAATCGTCAATTTATATATACTACAGCAAAACTGCCCATTAGTGGCCTTTTAGAAATGCCACTAAAAATAAATAAATACCACTAAACATGTTTAGCGGCATTTGTTGACACTTATAAAAATGCCTCTAGTAACAATGCCACTAGAAATATAGTGGCATAAGTTTTAAATGCCACTAAATGTTTGGCTTTAGTGTATTTTGATAAATGCCAAATAAAGGCCACTAAAACATCACTTGGCATTTATAAAAAACCACTATCCATCAATTGGCTTTTATAAAAATGCCACTATTTTGTATTATGTTGGTGTATGAAATGATTCTTTTTGAGTGTACTGGCATATAAAAAAAGCCAGTAATGACATACTAGTTCTGTAAAACTACATTTTTATGGCTTTTAGTCATTCAATTTTTAGTTCATTATCAGGTTTTCTAATTGAATGCCAATTGCAGCCGAACTCAAATTTCCAAAAGTATGAATATTTTTTATTTATAATCAAATGACAGTTACATATGTAGGGAGGACATTTTACCTTGCCCTTTATATTTAATACAAAACCATTGATATACTTTCATACAACATTTTTCTGTTCAATACAATAACTTCTACATCATTGGATTTGTATCTTCCCTAATATGACTATCTACTTTTTAGCATCCCGAATTTAGAGCCCCTTCAGGAAATAGCATTACATTATGGTGGAATCCTTGAACCACCTCCCAGAACCACTGCATAATAGGTGATGCTTTTCTGTAGCTGGAGTATTCTGTATTTTCCCTCAAATCTTCCACTACAATAAACCATAAGACAATTAGAAATTAATATACCCACACAACTACAAAGTGCGGATATCAAACAACATATACTTACAATTAATATATGGAAGTCCACTAATAAACAACTCCAAGTCTAAACCAACAAAGATCCACCTAAAGAATCATCCAAGTGTAGTATAACTACATATTTAAGTGTGCATGTGCATGCACTCATGTCCTTGTGCATGAAAGCCTATCAAAAGATACAAGTTTTGTGTTAGTGAAGATGTAAATTGCAAGAATACATCGAACATAGATAGGAGTGTTTCCTTGTACTTTAGATAGGATGCATACCTGGAAAATGGATAACTTGTAGTCGGCTAATTTATTCCCTAGACATCCTCCATGTCACTGCCATTAGTCAGTAATAGTTGGAGTCTCACATTTTTCACTGCCATTAGTCATGGAAGTCATACCTCTATACCAAAAATAAGGGAGAACAAAGGTGGAAATCAATAGGAAAGTGATGTTTTATATTCTGAAAAGAAGAACATTTTACACAACATTAGGATATGCAAGCCTGGAATCAAAACCTCTTGAATAAGATGAGTAAAGAGAGGTCAGCCATTATGCTGCAGATATAGGATGACCTATGTTGGTGTTAGTATTCTAGTTACTCATATGAACATGCATACAATGTTTTCTTTTATAATATGAATCTATTTTAATTTTCTTTGTATTTGGCATACATGTAAAAATAGAGAAAGAAAAATAACCAAAGAACTAAACTATGTAGTACTGAGCCAAACCAGCTATAGAATCCTAACCACCTGAGTCTGCTAGACTATTTCTTGCTGACAGTGTGCACTAGAGCTCTTTGACACAATAGATTACTAGTGAATGGGAAATCAACATGCAAAAAGTATAACTTGTCAAGCCTTCATGCTCATGAATGGGTAACTTGTGATGAAGGTGGACTTGTAGCTGCAATGTTGCATCTCTACTAATGAACAATACGTTGGTACCATTGATATTGGTTGGACGACAGACTGCTATCGAAGTGGCTCAACATTATTGAAAGTAGTTAAGAAAACTAGCAATAGGAGATATAAAGAGATAAAAACAACAAAATATGCTAAATTATAAGAGTTTTAGATTTAAATGTTACACATATGGACATGATTTACATACCTCACATTCAAAATTCCTTTGTTTGTAGAAACTATCACTATTGGTAAAAATGAACTTTGTAAAGCATGATCATGGTATGAAAACCACTTCACAATGAGCTTGTATACCTATGAAAAAAAAGAATGCAAATGTTGGACAAGTGGACTTTATAAGATAAGAAAATATACCAAACACAATTTACAATAACCACAACAATAAAAAGAGTTCCACTAACAAGCTTTGCACCTCTTTATCAATATATATGTTAAGCACTTGAAATGATTGGACTATTGAAACTACGGATATAAACTTATTCTATATATACAACATAGAAATTAAAATCATGTATTATTTATAATACTTGATATGTAATCATTGATTTTATTGATTTCTTATAAACTTTATTGGTGATTTCTATTTTTGAAGGTTTCATCATTTGTCTCATTAAAGATAGAATATCTTGACATCTGCACAGGCGTGCATTGGAAGAATCCAGATCATGCAATGTGACATCTTGCATAGTTTATCAAACTCTAAAGTGAACCACCTACATACATTATGTCTAGGTAACCATAACAAGGAAACTACATAAGCGTAGATGGTGGTAACATTCTAACTAGAGAATAAAGAAACTGAAATATAACTAGATTACTATAAAATAATTCCACCTGAACATAGAGGAACATAGTCTTCATCCTCAAGATCAAATCCAATGGTAAAGGCATGACTTCTTCCAACCCCTTTTACATCTCTATTTTTTTCTTCAAAATAAATAGCATTGCCAACAACAACCAAAGAAATATAAGTTATTAAATTAAACAAAGTTTAATCAATTAAGCATAGTGTGTATGTTGTATAGAATTAAAGTTTTTCAATAAGTGTCTTGTGTTGTAAACATGGACAACAATATCATAATATCAATTTATGATATTATTGATAGCATATCAAGAGAACTGGTAATATGAGATATGATGTGAGAAACAAGCAATAAATTATGCTACACTAGGAGACACTAAAGCAATTGTCTAAATCCCACCAACCATGCTTTCAACCTGCCAAGAAATGATACAATAATTACCACTTTAGATCATACTAGTAGTTGCACATGATCCTATCAAAGCTTATAGATATAAATTTCTTTTCTTTTTCTTATAATTAAAATATCAATTGAATAAGGTATCCCTTTGAATAGATATATTATATGCTTCTTATAAAATATGCAAAGTTGAACTTCACAACCCTTCAAGAAAATGATTTTGTGGCTTGAACATCATTTTTTCCATGGTCCCCATCTTCCTTAATTTTAATATACATTTGAATATTGTTGAGGGATCAACATATAGTACATACCCCTTATTTCATTTGAGTCTCTAGGTTTTTGTTCTCATTTTATCAAGTAACATGCTCTACCACATATCTTCCTTCAATATAATTGCATAAAGTAATAAAATTACTTAACTTCATTCCATCATATTTAAGATCACAACTTTTGTTTTCTCAACATTTCATCTTATGGGATTGTCTGTCACAAAATCACTATTACATATCTTCCACAAAATCTTGTCCAATCATTGCTATAAGCCTTTAGTTCTAATAGTGGAAAACATCAAGTACAACAACACTTTTGTATGCACTTGATATATTATAAAATAAGATAGGAAGAAAGGGTTCAAATCAATTTTTAACATTTAAATACAAATTTTCAAAAGATTCTATGATGAAGCTAACATCCACCTCTTCTTTATAACAGTTAATTTTGTTTATCCTCATGCATATACAATAAAAATATGTCTGGTAATGTGTAATATTCTTGATATCACCTCACAAATAAAATTATTTTTTGTGATACCATATACATTAGTAATATTTTCAAGGAAAGGTCTGCAATGTTTACTACGGTCATCTTCTCCCATACTAAGCGAAGAAGGGAATGTGGATGCTCATAATTTAGTCAATATGGGCTTGGGTGACAACTTAGATGCAACCATTCTATGTAATTTCCCTTTCATACTTAGAGAGCATGTTGTATCAATTTCAATTTAATATAAAACTCATTTTTCAATTAAAAAAGAAATCAAATTTCTTTTTCGTTCTAAACACTCACAAACCTCTTTTTACTTAATAAATTCATTAATAGGCTTTATTTTAGAAGATATAGGTTTATAATATTTTAATAGAGTATGTGTAGCATGCAACACTCTTATTGAAATTAATTTGAATCATAAAATTTTCCTATTATCTTTATAAAATATTAATCAAGAAAATATCATATTCCTAGTCCTAAATTTATTAGAATGAATTGCAAATACATATTCAAAAATAAACCCCTAAAGAAAATGGAATTTTATTGTAATTATGGTCAATTCATAGCCTACAAAATTCTAGATTAGATACTTTACTTTTCACCTTTATTTGAATGTTTGACACAAAGGAATGTGTTTGTTTTGATGTAATGACTCGGCCACAACTGAACACACATCTCCAAGAATTTCTGATAGTCATGTTTATTGTGTACACTTCGTGTACCGTCGATATATGTTCCATGAACTATTATTTTAAATGTGTACTATGAAAAGTATAACAACAAATAATACAAAAATGGCCTAACTATGTTATGTAATAGTCTAATTATTATGTTAATTATAGTATCTTACTTTCTGTAATATATATTTATACTTTTTTTTGTCATACTTGTATAAATTGAGTATCATGTAATTTGTTTGTAATTTTGGATGTAAAATATGATTGGATTGGGTATTATATATGGATCAATTTTCTTATGAGAGTCACTAGGCATGCGGTTGAAGGCATGTAAAAATTGTTAGAAGGTATGAAATAAGTATGTTCTGCATCATTAGAAAGTCTACAAATGTTTCTCATTTAAATTAAAAATACAAAATTTTGTCAGGATGAAATTTATATACATTTTGTTTGTTGTCATTAACTAAATCTATTATGTGTCAAATTATCAATATTAATACTGCAAAAATTGTAAGCTCTCCATGTGACAGTGGCCTATGATGTAGACATTGACATCTAAGAAAATATTGGTTGTACAAGAAACAAGAGGTCAAATAGTGAGTGGATGCATAACCGTGTTCCTTAATTACTTAGTTAAAACCATCGGATCACAAAAATATTGTTGTGTTCGAAGAATGGATTGACATGTTTAGCATGGACATCTTAATAGAATTTACCTTTTAATTAATCAGTGAACTGTTCCACATGATCATTGAATAATGTTTTTATAGAAATATATCTTTTTAGAACAAAAATACTTATCACTTATAGATCTACATTTTAAGTGAACTGTTTTGTGTGGACATGACATCACAAAAAATAATGTAGCATTTAAAGAATGAATGAAAATGATAATTTCACAAAATGCTAAAAATAGAAAACCTAAAAATACTCAAAAATGGTATCATGTCACATGAACAATTAGTAGTGCAAATTTTGAGTGATGATGTCCCGAAGATTGATGACTGAAATTGACATTTTCATGTGAAATGCATGGAGGAGGACTGTGCATAATGAACCAAAGTGTAAATAAAAACTTACATATCATCCCAATGCACTGCCTCTGCAATTTCATGGTTGTCCTCAATAATGTAATTATGTCCTTGCTTCAGTAATTGGAGGGGCAAAGGAGCTTCTGGAGGAAGGAACAATGTCTACAAAAGGCTCACTTCCAATTCTATATCTGACAAATGATGACGTCAAATAATGAACCAAGTGCAAATGAAAACTTACATATCATCCCAATGCATTGCCTCTGCAGTTTCATGGTTGTCCTCAATAATGTAATTGCATCCTTGCTTCAGTAGTTGGAGGGTTTCATACATTGGTGACCTGCACTGGGTAAAGGAGCTTTTGTGGAAGGAACAACATCTACATAAGGCTTTGTATTTAACATATGAGGACCTGTAACATACTGAATCTCAGGGTTTCTTACACAATTTACACACTTTTGTACTTTTCTTTTCCTTCTAGTCCTTTGGACTCTTCGAATAAATTTCCCATCCTTTTGAGCCTTCTTGGGCCTCAATGTTGAATTTGAGTCTATCTTGAGGTATAATTCACAAATTACCTACATTTATGTTTATGTAGGGGGTTTTGCACAAATAACCCATTTAATGAGATAAGTGACGTCTAATCATGCGATTTGACCATTAACAAGATAATATGAGTGGAGTATGTTTATTTGGAGCTTTTTGGATAAATATACTAGTAACAATGTATTTGAGTTAATGTATAGGAGTAATTAACCCCTTTACTTTCTCTCTCCTCCAAATAGGGAAATAATGGACTAATAAGATTATTATATGTTGAGATACGACTCATAATGTTTATATGTGACTAATAACTCGAGATTCACCTTATTATGGCATTAAAAGATATTCTTTATATTAATTGCTCTTTTTATGCTTTATTATATGCTTTAATAGTCTATAAATTAATTAGGGACCTAACCATGTGATTTTCGAGTAAGTAATGGCATAGCATCGTTCTAGGCGTTGTAATTAACCTATGGTTAAAATTTTAGGTCATTTGGACTTTATTTGACCCTCCAAATGGATTTTTCAAGTTCTCATAAGGTTTAACTATAAAATATCAATCGATTTTTCATTTATGTCATTTATTTCATGTGTCACGCACCCGACCCCCATTGGATCTCGATACAATGGATATGGGGTCATCTTCAACCTCCAGCCCGCCTATCAAGATGACACTTAGGCTCCTCCACCTCATTCTACCTCTCCTCTCCACCATTTTGCCAGATTTAATTTGTGTTGGCTTTGTCTCCTCGAGCTGCACCATTTAAGCCTTGGAACGTCCGCCCCCGTGCACCATGGCCGAAATGCCTAAAGGCACCGGCCATGGCTTCTCCTCTCCCACATCATTTTGGCTCTTCGCACCTCCACACCAATATATACCACCTACCGCACCTCCTTCAGCCCCATTGCAAGCTTTTCCAGTTGCTAATTTGGCCCGAAGCTCCCCCGCTTAGACCCAAAACCTCCACCTTCTCACAGATATTGCGGCCCTTTTCTTGGCTTCTTGGTGATAGCGACACCTCAATAAAGCACACCGATGAGTTCATATCATCTTGAGCTTCATTTTGAGTACTTGTACATCCATTTTGGTTAAGAAACGTGGAAACACCCAAATGGGCAAGCTTCCTCACGAGGCCATGGCGCCTAGGAGAGGAAGAAGATGACCAATGGGCTTTTTATGATTTTGTCCCCACGCACCAATCATTTCCTTCTTTAACACCGAGGGTAGTTTTGTCTTTTGGATATTTTCCTTTGCACAATAATTTAACCTATGTGGCATTTTCTTTCAATCTGATTGGTCCAACTTACTTAATTCATAGTAAATTGGTCCTTGTTCAGAAAAATGTAAATAAATAGTCGTTGGAAAGGATTTTGCACGTAGAATCTGAATTTCTAGTTTTTAAGTCCTAATTCTATTTCCTTTTTCGAAGTTTGCCTTGTATGCCACTTTGAGTATGATAAATGTTCTAAAAATCATAATTAATTCATTTTAACTTCAAATTGAGAAATAAGACATGTTTTATTAATCAGTAAAACCTATGTGAGCTTTTTGTCCTAGTTTTGAGTCCTAAATTAGTGGTTTTCGAATAAGGTCTAAAATGGGTATTTCCTTTATACTTTATGCTTAATAAATGACTAATTCGTGTGAAATATTTGTAACTAGGATATTATGGAATGGATACAATCTAATCAGTGATAATGATGGGTATGAATCTCGAATAAGGTATGTGAGCCCTATTTAAGTATGTGGACCCTGTTTATGTATGTGATCCCTATGAATACATATGAACATGTGAATGTGCAATTAACCTAACCTCCAGTTGGGCTTTTATCCAACCCTACACTCATATTGTGCTAGCCTTGGAATATCTCTATTTCCTTTAATTTGGCTCTATTTTTATTTGAATCTTCTATTTCCTATGATGACTCATTTACTTGAAATACTTGAATCTTGATATTGCCAATTTTGGCTCTTTTATGTGGTTTACTTCATGGGTTTTATTCCCCATTTGCTATGATGCAATGCTATTTATATTTGCACTACTGCCAAGTGAACTATTAAGCATGATGTATTTTTGGCCAAATGACAATGTAGTGTACATGAGTACAAACCACCCATAGTGGGCATGAGCCCAGGGGAATGTGATTTTCTCCCCATTTTATATATTTTGAGGGATGTGAATTTCCCCTCACATTATTGAGGTTTGGGATGTGAATTTCCCCTCTCCTCTTGGTGTAGGTCCGGTAGGTGCCTCACCCTGCATTGCTATGATTTTGTGTCATAATATCATTCATGCTATGTGATTTTTTGTTAATTAAACTATGGCAGTTCTTCTATTTCTTATGTGATTATTTACCTCATACTCTTGAAATCTCCTAATATTATGAATCATTTTATAATGCAATGTTGTGCTTTATCATTTGTCCTTATTCCTTTTGATTAACACATACTTTTATCTCTCTCTTGTCGGATGATCCCAACCATCCAAATATATGATCAGAGTGCATAGTTGAAGCTTGGTGAACCTGCCTAGGGATAGGAATAAGGAGTTCAACCATCTAGCTTAGGCATAGATTCCTATATATATTAAGTTGTTTTTCTTTGGAGACAATATTGATTTGGTTTCAGTCTTCCTCTACCTAGATCCTTTTGTTGTTTGTATAAAGTTGTACACCCTTTTGAGGAATTTTGTAAAGTAATCTTTATACAATTGTATATAGTCAAAGTTCTAACTTCCACTTCTACACAATTAATGTTTTTGTTTGCCATGAGTTTTTAGCAGAAACTATCTCTTTACAGCATGGTATCAGAGCATCAAGGTAGTCGGAGTCTTGAATAATTCAATTTGTCTCCTACTTAGAAACCCTTACCTTATATAGTTTCCCTTTAGCAATCTTTTCACCTTAGAGTTGACAAATGATGAAAGATTGATTTAGGATCATAACAATTTCATGTTAGAAATATAATTTGTCAAATTTTTGGTGATTAGTATGTTAGGTTGCTACTAGGGCATAAGTTGATAGCAATGGTGTCTAGAAAGGGTCAGGGTTTGGGGGATGGAAATATTTTCCTCCACACCACTAGCTTGGCTTACGAGGACTCCCATATCCATATGACGCTGGCCTGGCCTGAGCTGATACTGAATGCCCCAAAATATCATACCTTTGGGAAAATTATCTTATTGTTGAAGTAACCTTTTGAACCTAGCACATGATGTTTTGGTTAATCATGTAGAATCCCCTTATGTGTCCATAGGTTCCTTATAGGAGCCTTGGAGTTCCATGTTTGGGAGTAGTCTACCTTATGTTAGGCTTTGAAGTTTATAATGGTGTTTAGTAAAACAACTAAGTGTTGGATCTCATACATAGTTTTACCTCAACCCTTTTTGAAAAGTAGACTTCAGTATTAGTGCTTTTTATACCTTTAAAGATTTTGGAGTTTCTGATTTTGAGGATGAAATCCTCTTTAAGGGGGTGGAGTCCCTCAATGCATCGAAATCTAGTTACTCTATTTTGGAATCCCTAACTCCATAGATATGGTATTAGTGAGCTTATATGATTAGTGTTGGTGAACAAATTATAATCATAATCCATCTTGTTTGTTTATACACAAATATATATGTATATATATATATATATAATAAGTCATCTAGGAGAATAGTTCATATGCTTGAACCTTTACATATTCTTGATGCACATGATAGTGAGTTATTAATCACTAATTGTGGATACCCTTATTGTTGACCATGTCACCCTAATAGTATGGTTAGTAAATGGTTCTAATGCATCCTTAACATGCATAATATGTAATGGTCACGATGACCCAAATCCTATTATGTAATCATTTAGGTTTAGAAATACATACATGTCTATCCTCAATGCCTTCATGATACATTAGTAACATTAGCTGTCCTCATCACATAATGTACCTTGGAACATATATGTGGTTTATAATCACCTAATCATATTGGAGACCATGTTATCAACATATATAAGGCATACCACCTTGTTCCCTAATATACATCTCAATAATCACCTTATCATGATTTAGTATGTCAATCAATTCATTAATGTTTAATGTGTTTCATATTGTCAACTAAAATGCATGTAATGACACAAAAATGATTATGAGTAATTGGATTTATGTAAGGATTCTTAATGTGATTTGTGATAGGAGGAAATGATTAATGATGTCATTAACTTGAGTATCTAATGTAAGTTGGCAATATGTGATAATATATGTGACCTTATTTGGGATTATGGTAGGCTTAATAACTTGTTGGATTATATTATCTTTTTCTTACAAAATAATCTGTGGTAATTCTACATGATGGTTTTTATGGAGATTAGATTCTAGTTTTTAAGGTTTGTGACCTAATACATTAATAGATGTTGAAATTTCCTTAGTAAACCCTAATTGTGTTTAAATCCCTTATAAGGTAGATACCTATGTTTTGGTACCTAAAGTTGAGGTGTAATCCTTGTTACAACAATGTGAGAAAAATATGGCACAAGTGATAGTATAATTAAGATGATGTTTTTCCATGATAAAGACTATGCTAGTGAGCCATAGTGTTATTTATGATATGTTGGGTGAAAGTTTATATGCTTTTTGGGAAACCTTAGTCAGACTTGGCTTACCCACCATAGTGCCTAATGTTGGGATGTTGCACACTCACCCTATCTCTTTCCTCTTGCTATGATTTTGGGGATGAAATACTCTTTAAGGGGTGGAGTGCTATAACATACTGAATCTTAGGGTTCCTTATGCAATTTACCCACTTTTGTACTTTTCTTTGCCTTCTAGTCCTTTTGGACTCTTCTAATAAATTTCCCATCCTTTTGAGCCTTCTTGGGCCTCAATGTTGAATTTGAGTCTTCCTTGAGGTATAATTCACAAATTACCTATATTTATGTTTATGTAGGGGGTATTGCACAAATAACCCATCTAATGAGATAAGCGAGGTCTAATCATGCAATTTGACCATTAATGAGATAATATGAGGGGAATATGTTAATTTGGAGCTTTTTGGATAAATATACTAGTAACAATGTATTTGAGTTAATGTATAGGAGTAATTAACCCTTGTACTTTCTCTCTCCTCAAGATAGGGAAAAATTGACTAATAAGAGTATTCTATGTTGAGATATGACTCATAATGTTTATATGTGACTAATATCTCGAGATTCACCTTATTATGGCATTAAAAGATATTCTTTATATTAATTGCTCTTTTTATGCTTTATTATATGATTTAATAGTCTATAAATTAATTAGGGACCTAACGTTGTGATTTTTGAGAATGTAATGGCATAGCATCGTTCTAGGCGTTGTAATTAACCTATGGTTAAAATTTGAGGTCATTTGGACTTTATTTGACCCTCCAAATGGATTTTACAAGTTCCCATAAGGTTTAACTATAGAATATCAATCGATTTTTCATTTATGTCATTTATTTCATGTGTCACGCGCCCGACCCCCATTGGATCTCAATCCAACAGATCTGGGGTCATCTTCAACCTCCAGCCCACTGACCAAGATGACACCTAGGCGCCTCCACCTCATTCTCCCTCTCCTCTCCACCATTTTGCAAGATTTAAGTTGTGTTGGCTTCGTCTCCTCGAGTCGCACCGTTTAAGCCTTGGAACGTCCGCCCCCGTGCACCATGGCCGAAACACCCAAAGGTGTCAGTCATGGATTCTCCTCTCCCACAATGTTTCGGATCTTTACACCTCCACACCTATATATACCACCTACCGTACCTCCTTCAACACCATTGCAAGCTTTTCGAGTTGCTTATTTGGCCTGAAGCTCCCCCGCTTAGCCCCAAAACCTCCACCTTCTCACAGATATTGTGGCCCTTTTCTTGGCTTCTTGGTGATAGTGGCACCCAATAAAGCACACCGGTGAGTTCCTCTCATCTTGAGCTTCGTTTTGAGTACATGTACGTCCATTTTGGTTAAGAAACGTGGAAATGCCCAAATGGGCAAGCTTCCTCATGCGGCCATGGCGCCTAGGAGAGGAAGAAGATGAGCAATGGACTTTTTATGATGTTGTCCCCGTGCACCCATCCTTTCCTTCTTTAACACTGAGGGTAGTTTTGTCTTTTGTATATTTGCCTTTGAGCAATGATTTATCCTATGTGGAATTTTCTTGCAATCCGATTGGTCCAGTTTACTTAATTCATTGTAAATTAGTCCTTGCTTAGAAAAATGAAAATAAATAGTCGTTGGAAAGGATTTTTCACGTAGAATCTAAATTTCTAGTTTTTAAGTCCTAATTCTATTTCCTTTTTCAAAGTTTGTCTTGGCTTCCACTTTGAGTATGTTAAATGTTCTAAAAATCATAATTAATTCATTTTAACTCCAAATTGAGAATTAAGACATGTTTTCTTAATCAGTGAAACCTATGTAAGCTTTTGGTCCTAGTTTTGAGTCCTAAATCATTGGTTTTCGAATAAGGTCTAAAATGGGTATTTCCTTTATACTTTATGCTTAATAAATGACTAATTCATGTGAAATATTTGTAACTAGGATATTATGGAATGGATACAATCTAATCAGTGATAATGATGGGTATGAATCTCCAATAAGGTATGTGAGCCCTATTTAAGTATGTGGACCCTATTTATGTATGTGATCCCTATGAATGCATATGAACATGTGAATGTGCAGTTAACCTAACCTCCAGTTGGGCTTTTATCCAACCCTACATTCATATTGTGCTAGCCATGGAATATCTCTATTTCCTTTAATTTGTCTCTATATTTATTTGAATATTCTACTGCCTATGATGGCTCATTTACTTGAAATACTTGAATCTTTCTATTGCCAATGTTGGCTCTTTTATGTGGTTTACTTCATGGGTTTTATTCCCCATTTGCTATGATGCAATGTTATTTATATTTGCACTACTGCCAAGTGAACTATTAAGCATGATATATTTTTGGCCAAATGACAATGTAGTGTACATGAGTACAAACCACCCATAGTGGGCATGAGCCCAGGGGTATTTGATTTTCTCCCTGTTTTATATATTTTGAGGGATGTGAATTTCCCCTCGCATTATTGAGGTTTGGGATGTGAATTTCCCCTCTCCTCTTGGTGTAGGTCCGGTAGGTGCCTCACCCTACATTGATATGATTTTGTGTCATAATATCATTCATACTATGTGATTTTTTTGTTAATTAAACTATGGCAGTTCTTCTATTTCTTATGTGATTATTTACCTCATACTCTTGAAATCTCGTAATATTATGAATCATTTCATAATGCAATGTTGTTCTTTATAATTTGTCCTTATTCCTTTTGATTAACACATACTTTTATCTCTCTCTTGGTGGATGATCCCCATCATCCATATATAGGATCAGAGTGCGCAGTTAAAGCTTGGTGAACCTGCCTATGGATAGGAATAAGGAGTTCAACCATCTAGCTCAGGCATAGCTGCCTATATATATTAAGTTGTTTTTCTTTGGAGACAATATTGATTTTGTTTGAGTCTTCCTCTACCTAGATCCTTTTGTTGTTTGTATAAAGTTGTACACCCTTTTGAGGAATTTTGAAAAGTACTCTTTATACAATTGTATATAGTCAAAGTTTTAACTTCTGCTGCTACACAATTGGTGTTTTTTTTGCCATGAGTTGTTAGTAGAGACTATGTCTTTACACGACCACATCCTCAAAAACTTTCTGTAACTCCCGTGTGATCCTTGTCACTTCGCTCCTAATCAAAACAACTTCTACCTAAATCGGGATGCATAGTATCATTAATGTATATAAACTATAAGATACAAGATAATATTAATATCATGTAAAAAGAAGACAATGGATACATTAAGATTTTTCAGCCTTGAAAAATCTATTGCATGCATTCAGTTCCTCGCAACCAGTAGGCATCATTATTCTTTGGATACGATGTCGATTGTAATCTCCCAAGCCCAGTCTCCCTCAATTTATGTAGGCAAATATGCAAAGATGACCACAAATGCACACAACCTTCATCTACCAAACATCACTTGGTACCTGTTACCTGAAGGAGAAGCTTTATAATGGTTATATCACCTTGGATTTTCATGGAATGTTGTATATGAAGGTCTCCTGTGATCTCAACTTTACATCCAATTTGGCCAAGGTCTAAGCTTCGATCGATGTGGTAGCAATAATACTACTGAATATCTTTTTAAGAAAAAAATAAGGGATGTAAACTGAGTCAGATGGAATTTACATTTATAGTTTTGTTTCCTTTCTTGGTGCTATTGAGATCCTATTCATTTTCATCAAATGGTGGTTCCTGTTTTAATGAACTTGAGATGACGCCCCATCAAACCGAACATTTGGTGCTGGATACCGAGCAGTAGTTGACCAGTTTAGGTAATTCACCTACAAAGAGTTCAAACTGGCAACAAGAAACTTCAAGGATCAGCCAGGGAAAAGTGGGTCGGGAGAAGTATTGGACAGAACATAGAAATTAAAAGTGAAATGTGTATCTTTTGGCCTGAACTACAAGATTTGTTCTTCCTATACCATACCAATACAGAGAATTAACACGGACAATTATGGAGAATACAGAATGCAAACATCCTGAACCCCTTTCTCACAAGAAGGAAGGATGCTCTCATCCAACTGCGTGTCGATCTGTATTGCATACTTGAATGAGAATGTTTGAGATTGGCAAATAACTATGATACAACACTTGTCTAGTGTACAATTGGTAGCTGACACAAAGTTAAGCAAGTGCCCATCCTATTTTTAAGAGAGAGCCCAATAACTGACATTCTGAAAGGGATCGTGATACATGAGGCCATATCAATTGTGAGATAACTATTTTAATAAATATCATTCGTTATGAGTCGAGCCAAAACCCCTCCTTGGAGTGTCCAAACCTGACCACCTGAGCGACTCCTCGTCAATATGATGTATAATTTATAGTAAAGAAGTATACATATATATATATATATATATATATATATAATATAAAAATATAGTGGTTGAAGTATTCATTTTATGATCTAAACGTTGGATTAAGTAGCCTCAAATTCACATTAGTAATGATGATTGAATTACCTCAGTCCCTTACTTCCTTCTAGAGTTCCTAGTAGTTCTACTCTTTTTTTTGTCTGGCTGGACTTCAACTCCATGTATTAACATTGGAAAATGGATCAATATTTCATGGTCAAGCTCTTTTATTAGTGGGTAACAACAACAAGGCGAAGACATTCACCTAGAGCCGCACCTCCTGGAAACATTATGTGTGATCACAAATAATAGTTGATCATAAAAAAATTGTGACCCATCAAAGAAATAACAAGTAAACCGTAGAGGAATGATAAAAGATGTTTGGGAAAAAAACAAATATACGTCACGAATCATGTGGGGATGGGAGAAAAGTATTTAACGAAATAATTGTCATCAATCTCACTCTATTCATTTACCGATTCTTGATTTTTGTATAGTCCAATGCCATGGTCAAACATAAAATATGCTTCTAGTTGAAATTTCTTCACTCTTCCTTTTATTGGGTGTCTCTTTGACTTTTAGCAAATGAATCCTGGGATGATCGGAGGAGAAGTGGCGGATAGGATAACGTCAATGGTATAGATAATACCAAGCATCCTAGTAGATAACTTCCTCTTTAGCATGTCGTGAATAGGAGGATGCTAAGGATATGGCTGGATGGAGGGAGGCAGCATAATCAAAGAGGGTCGAGCACATCGCTAGGGTTGAATGTGGGGAAGGGGGAAGATGGGGTCAGGGAGTTGGGGTGATAAATTTCTATTAAGAAAAAGAACGGAGCGATAAGTTGGGAAGCCTACCGTGTTACCCTGATTTTTCCTATTATAATTGACAAGGAGTATATAGATGGAAAAAGCAGCTTTTATAAATTGTCATTTTTCGGATGTATAAATGCATGTATATCGATTTTCTCAATTAAGTTTCACGCCCCGGCAACTAGTGGCATTTGAGAAAAAAAATGCCAATACAATTGAAGGTATAATAGCTCTTTTTAATAAATGCCACTTCATTAAACGTCACTAATTTCTATTTTTGTTGTAGTATATTATATAAAACAAATTGAGCCTCAAGTGGAAGGAAGCCTACATGGCATGTGGTCTACCTTTCCCATCCACATTAGACCCACCATAGTGCCTCATTTTTCATCATAAGAAACATGTAGATGTAGGGGTTCATGGCAAGCACACTCTCCCACATTCCCCTTATTTCCTACCTGGACCAAACAACACGACATCATTAAAATGCATCTCAGAAGGTTGTGTAATGCAGGTCACCCACCTGGCACGTGCCTTGCATTTCTCACCTTTACTGAATCAACTTGACCCCATTACCATGTGTTTGAAAGATTGTATACAGGGGGTGGTTGCCTATCATACACCTAGTTGCCTCACAGCCTTTTGTGTCTTGAGAAAGACTCTCATCCAAACCCTAACCCTAGGAAACCACCATAAATATGATCCATGATTGTCATTTACAAAGGTTAGCACCGAAAATATATGTATCCTCTAGGCTAGTATTTATATAGGCCAGCCACTAGAAATATTAATGGACAACCTATTGAGAGATAGAAGAGAGTGAACCTTTCCACTTCCCTTAAGAGAAAAGTAAGCATCTTCCCTTTCAATAATGGTCAAAAAAGCTAGTCATGTGGACCGGCCACGATGTGATCTATTCTCTTCCTCTCTTTTAAATCCCATATGTGGTGTGAGTATATGGGCACATAGGGTTGATCATCACTCACATATTATTATGATATCCAAACTTATTTTGTAAGAAATTTCTTGTTATTTATTCCTTCTTTTCACATGCAAACCTTATAATAAGAAGAAAAAAGTTCTATGATCTTGTCAGGATTTACGATATCATAAGGGAGTCATGGGCTATCTAAAACTTTCCCCACGTTAACTTGGAACCCTTACCCTTTTTCTTGTTTTCATTTTTTCGTGATCCACTCTAATTCCCAACAATCTTTTGTGGTTTTCCATGTTTTCACTGACAAACATGGTGGGGACTCCATTTTCCTAACTCGTCCATCAACGTCCACTCATGGTTTCCAAATCACACCAAAACCACATGTATAATGATAAAAATATATGACTTGATATTCAAAATATAAAATTTTATCATATATATTTAATATAATATTAGCGCTTCATGTAATAATTTATTTGCTAAAAGTGTTTCATCTATATAATATATTTTCTAACAATGATTGTCTTATTTTTAATTTGGATTGGATATTATTTGAATCTAGATAATATCTAATTGACTTGAAATAGGATGTCAAAGTATAATTCTCTTAACTATCAGTTCAAGTCTATCTCTTTGTAACTTGTTAGGTTACATGAAAACAACTTCTTGATTAGATTTTGAGAAGCATATTAATTTTTTTATCAAAATCTCATAGTTCAAATATGTTTTGTTAGATTCACATTTGGGAACTATGTGATCTGCTCTGATCCAATTATGAGCCTACATTATAGAAACTAATATTGAAGTGAAATGAAATGGTACTTTGTCAGATATTGTAAGAGAAACATATACCATCATATCACAAGGATAGATAACAAATATTCCCTATCCATATGATGATTCTCCCTTTAGACAAGTGGATACATGGTTTTTAGAAACACTTGCCAACTTGTCTCAGTTGGTGGAATAAAAGGACGTTTGGAAATACCCATAAGCCTCTATACGAATGGGAACTTTGGATTTTGAGTGATTGCAGATCCCGTTGAAGTATATATGCGATGAAAATTTTGTAGAAATTAGTTTTATTATAAAAATCCATGAGAAATATGTGATTCTTCATGTCGAGTATCTTTAAAGTAAAATGGAAGTCACTAGTGTCCCATGTATGAGGTCCAAAGATCATATCATTCTTTGACATGGGCTGATATTCAGAAAGAGTAAAGCTTTATTCTTCCCTAGTTCTTGTAAAGAAGAAAAACTAGATTGTTTGACAATCTAAAATAAGGAGAAGTGGAAAAATGAGTATGAGATTTGCTTTCGTGAGTTTTTGAGGTTCTATCCTTGGTTGGGTACTTGACATCAGGATAAGATAAGATATTTTGTGTATGGGTTTATATGTTAAATGCAAGGGATGATAGTAACTGTGAATCTTATAAGTAGTTAACAATTTATGTGGAAGTTTCTATAGAACTCTGCATCTGATTGATATTTTGTTTAAAAAATAGATAATATAATACAATACATGTTTTATTCTTGTGTTCAAAGAAAAAATGGGGAAAGAAGAGAGAGATATGTTTTTATATCTCGCATGATATAAGAAGATAATATTAAAGTGAGGTATGAACTTGACATAGATATTGATGATGTTTGGTTGAGAATGTTGTATCTAAGAAGGCATATGATAGTGTAGACAAAGCCACCATTTGAAGAAAACTAATTCTCCTATTTGTAGTGGTGGCTTGATCATTGCATCTCAAATAATTAGACATTAATGTCCCACTTGTAAACACCATTACCATGGAAAGTGTTGGGGTGTTCACTTTGTAGAGTATTATGTTGTTACAAGTTTGGTCACCAAAGGAAGGATTAACATGGATGGTGGGTATATAGATTTGAATATCCCTCCTTATCACAACAACCTTAGTCATACTATATTTATTTGCAATCATTTTAGAGTGGACTTAAAACATAATAAAATTGCAGTTACTCGTGTTTATGATGTTGAATATCAAGAAATGCTTTTCCAAATGAGTAGAGGATCGGTTTATGATGATATTTAACAAATTTTTGTTTTTTATAGAAAGAATAACGCAAGTTGCATACCTTTGAATCTTAAATAATAAAATGACATTGTATCATGTTAATTATGATTCCATTAAAATAATGATGAATGTTAATATTATATATATTATCATTGTAAGTAAACATGTAAGTGTTATTTGTGTGTATGTTGAAAAAACAAAAGAAGCATGTCCAATTAGCTGATAGAAATTCAGCTATATTATATTCAATATAATGGAAGACTAACATTTTGAGTTCAATGTGTATCCACTACAAATAACATAAGATATTTCTATATATAGATGAATCTAGTACATACAACTATGCTTACCTGCAAAAAAGTAAGCTGAAGGTTTGTATAATTTTGGAATTAATATATAATAATTGGGAACCCAATTTAACAAAGAACTCAAATGAATTCGGCATGGTAGGAGAGGAAAGAATAAACCTAAAATTATTCACAAAAACAAAAAATAATGGAATTGTACATGTGTGTCTTCACCATACTCGCCACAATTTATTGGAGAACAAGAATGGGAGAATATGACCATGATAGGTATGGTCAACACTCAATTAGAGAGTTTGTAATGATATATACGTGGGGGAATCTTTGAATATGAAATGACATTTTTATAGAACTCACCATATGGAAAAATGGAAATTGTCGACTTGAACTATGGTGATGTAAAAGAGTAGTCTCAAATATATAAAATTGAGAAGGTATCTTAAAAAAGTACCTATCAAAAAACACAATAGTAATAAGTCTGGACATTAGTTGGGTTGATGCCATATTGTTAGGTTATGTGGAGACATATTATGTATAGTTATTGTATCATTATATCTAATAGTTCTAGTATATTTATCAACATAATGGATGAACTCCATGATGCAATATTTTTAGTGAATTGACATCGTACGGAAATTGGTTTACCAAAAAAGTAAAAATATAAAAGCTCCTAACCCTGTATGTTCAATTGTAGTATGTGTAATGGATGTCTAATGTGTAAGTTCGTACCAAGTATGTTGGTATATATGTTGATTTACAAGATATATTGAACTAAGGAGAAGCTAAGATGCAAGTATGTCCAAGAACTTCATAAGTGATTGCATCCTTGCAATGTTGAAAGTATCATTTTCTTACTAGTTTTTATCGATTCTTTTAGCATTGTGTTTTGGGAGGAAGCAATCAATGATTAAATCCAATGAATTCTACTAAATGTAACTTCAGATTTTCTGGGTTTACTTAATGGTTGCAGTATAGTTGGAGCAAATGGGTATTCAAAAAGGAATTGTAGTTAAGTTGAATCTATCAGTAAGTAGAAGGACAAATTTGTTTCTAAGGATACACCAAAATGGAAGAAGTATATAATATTTATACATATTCTGTTATTTTCTTTATGACCTGTCTATGAACCAAATGGATGTGAACATGCTATTTTATATAGTGTTCTTAGGAAGATATATATGTGGATAAGCCAAAGTGTTTTGTAGCAAGGTGAATAAATCTAAGGTGTGTAAACTTATTAGGTTATTATACATTTTCAAACAAGAACCTAAAAATGATATGAATAATTGATAGTACAATATCGTCTATTGGGTTTATTCCAAAAGAAAAATACCCTTACTGCAGAGTTATATGATAGGTACGTTAATATTTTCTTATATGTATATGAATAATGCTTTTTGGTTCCAATTTTAGCATTATTTATGATACAAACCCATTCCTGTGAAATAGGTTAGAAATGAAGGATGTATCGATATTAGGGCT
This sequence comes from Alisma plantago-aquatica, assembly GCA_963693085.1. Taxonomy (NCBI): domain Eukaryota; kingdom Viridiplantae; phylum Streptophyta; class Magnoliopsida; order Alismatales; family Alismataceae; genus Alisma; species Alisma plantago-aquatica. The sequence continues at coordinate 1,347,057,871 of OY856412.1, read as the reverse complement.
TAAAATAGATGGATTTTCATATGTCATATATCACTCCCAATAACACTACATTGAGAAAGTTACTTAGAGAACTCATGGTAGACCATACATACTTATAGGAACTCCAAATTATGTATATAAAATGTTGTTCATGAATGGAAGTGGTATTGATGTTTCTCAAGTGAAATACTCTCAATCATAAAAAGGACTTGTATCTTATGAACTATACATGTAAAGACCCAATGCCACAAACTAGATTTTAAGGCATTCTAGGAGTAAGATTTGAAAAATCATTTCCATTTAATCATCCTAATCAAAAAAAAATATTGAATCTTTGTGTTCTTTAGACATGAAAATAATAAGAAAGCATCTTGCGATCTTACTAAGAAACATTTGATATTATTCGAGAGAAAATTTCTAACAACTAAGCTTGACTTTAACAGCATAACTGAAAATAGAGGAAATATAATTTTGACATTTATTATACATCATGTATAAGCATATATCAAATTTCTCTCATCCCCACTTATATATCCCCATGACTATATGAAGAAAAGTAGGCCATCTAACAATCTATCTACTCCACTCTAAAAACCTTTTTAGATCTATTCTTGTTGATAAATGGCTTTTAGATCATTCTAACATTGAGTACATGTACCCCAAAACTTGTTTAAGTGGAGCATAAGATATTGAATCAGTGTGTGGGAGGTAACCAATACAGTTAGGATAACACAAATGTGTTGATTATTTATATTAATTAAAAGCATATACAAGCAGGGAAATGCGGAACTATAGATCATATGATATGACATGTGTACTAATTTAACTACAATTGTAAATAATTGGATTTTATGAATTATTCCCTTATATGTTTCATTATGTAATGAACTCACATGAAACATACCACAACATGTGTTGTTAACAAGTTAAAATCCCATAATACAAGACTTTTGAGTAAAAATGAGACTTTAAGTCTACTAAACTAGCTCCCTAGCATGCAACATGGCTTCCGACATCTATCCTCCATTACAAAAGGAGCTAGAAAGATATTTTTATATTATCCTCTAGACATGAATACTCAAGATGAGTGTTAAAGAACCAAGATGACTTCCTACATCATAGGTTTCACTAGGGCAGACACACTAAGTAGTAACTAATCTAACAAAATTGTAGTAAGTACCATCAAAATCCATGACAAATGTTGGGTACCTCATTATTATTAATGATATTTTCCTTGTTGATATTAGTTCCATGAGCCTCCATGGTTAAGTCCAACTACCTCATCATATAATTTGTTGATTAGTATGCATAGGTGTACCTTCATGAGTCATACCTCCATTGTAATATCCTCAATTTTGGTAAAAAATAATTATATAATATAAGGCATTAATTGATAAGAAAGTTCTCCGATGATATTATTTGAGGAGTAATAATGTTATTCACTTTGTGTCATGGGTGCAACCCATCACTCAAGTTAGGTCCATGAGCCTATTTACTTCACAAATAGGTCCTTGGGGTACAAAGACAAAGAAATAAGAATTTTTGTTCCTAAATAATGGGAAATGGTTTTGTAGTTTGATATGTAATTGAAATATAAGATAATATGCACGTTTCTAAAGGAAAATAAGATATGTGATGTTTTAGATAATTAAAGGAGTAATTATCTAGACAATAATGGCAACACAATATTTGAGGCATCAAATAAGAATTTCTTGGTCTGACTTTTGGTATACTTGAAAATAATAAGGAAAAGAGAGAATTCTAGAATTTTAAATAAAGATGGCTTTTAATGTGGAGTGGGTAATTAATTAAAGGATATGGTAAAGAGTAAGTTTCAACTATTAATGTTATTCCAAAAAATACCAAAAACTAGATAAATATTGGGAAAGATATTAAGGAGTTTCCCTCTAAGTTTCTTAGGAAAAACATATTCCTAGTGGCCTATGAAAATTCACAAAGAAAAGGGGGTTTTAGTTGGAATAATATGCAATTGGTTTTAGATTGGGAAGCCAATTAATGGACTGACTAAATTGTTGATGGGCCACATTCCTTGTATGTGTCACAAGATGATAGATCTGATGATGTCCAAGTCATCACCTACCTTGAGAACAAAAAGGAAAGCAGAACAATAGTAACTTGAGAACCTTCAATCCCTCTCCTTCTATCTCTTTGAACCGTGTTCACATTCGAGATTGGTTACAATAGTTTTGGGAGGTTAACTTGGACCTGCCTACTCTAGATTTCACCTATTGTGGTAAGGATTGGGATTTCCCCAATTCTCAGTTGACGTTGCTCCCCACAGATAGTAGCCAACCCCCCATGACCCCTTCCTATATATAACCTTTATGTTCACCCTAGAAGGGAGGGAAACCTCTCCATGAGGGTGTAAAGCATAGATAATTCCTAGCCAAACCTCCCCCATTCCCCTGTCACGTCCCCTTCTAAACTGTAATCCTATCAATGGGCGCACCTCTAGACTACCTTCTGTGTTTGCCTCTCCAGCGGAGTTGAGACCGCTGATGAGTTTGCCTGGGGATAGCAAAGGTGCATGCACCTTTTCTTGATCTCCCCAAGTCCTAGACTTCAAAGTCAACCTACTGGTTAAACAACCTTGGCACTAGTTTATGAGTAGTAGTGGGGTGAAGATTGAAGATGAAACCATGTGGGAATGACATATTTTCCCCTGAGTTCTTTACAGTAAGGTAAGGACATTATTGGCCTTTTGGGCCTTTATTCTTTCACTTTGACCCAACCACATGAGCTTGTGTTGCCACAATGGTAGAAACCTATTGGCTAAGCCTAGTCCACAACTGAGATGGACAACATATCGGCTACTGAAGTGGCACCATATGATTGGTCCATTTTTATTAAGTTTAAAAATATTGTATTAATTGATTAGTAACTCAGAATGAGACATGTTATATATGAAAATTGATCAGAAAAATGAGAATAACACAAATAAAATATAGTTGGGACTTAAATCTGATCCTAATTCTAGTTAGTGCTAATATGTGTTGAATTGATGATTTAAGTATGGAAACCCTAGTTTTTGCTATCAAATAGTAGAAAATGTAAAAAAACCTTTATTTTGTGCTATTAGATGATATTGTTGAAGGAAATAGGAAACAAGGATGATGCTGACATTAATAATGATACTTAAGGTAGGGTTTCTGTTGGCTAAATGGACATCTATAAAATCCCTTTGTTTTGATTATGACAAACATTTCATTCTTATTTATCTAACGAGCTACTTGAGTGTGCAGGATGACAAACCTATAAGGGAAATTCAACAAGAAGTATTTATATTTTCATGCAAATGTAATCATTGTAAAAACTTGTACAGAAATATAATGTACAAGTACTTAGAATCGCATGTAAATCAAGCATTGGATTTTCCCTAGCTAAACACCTTAGTCATCCATTCAATAGGATCACCTATGCACACTCACACACATAATTAATGCCTAACTTGAAATCTTAAAACATGATCTATCTCGGTCGACCAACTCCTCGACCGAGACATTCTCGGTCGACAAACTCCTCGACCGAGAAAGATCCAAAGTAGCCGTTAGACACAACTGACAAGTTAGTTGGCAGATGAAAATAGACGTTGATCCAGAGAGCCTGTCGGTCGACAAAACTTCGACCGAGTAGGTGTCTCGGTCGACAATTTCTCGACCGAGACGATCTCTGACAGAAACTGCAGAGTAAAGTAATTAGCCGTTGCAAAAGCAACAAACTTGTACCTAACGGCTAGTTAAGCACTTAGAAACCCTTAGAAGTTATCTAGAACGTCCTTAAGCATACTTAGGCCATTTCTATAAATAGGACAAGCCATAGGACACTAGGACTCACTTGATACACTTGCTATACTTGAGAAAATACTTGAGCCCTCTTGTGCAATCTGTTGTGAATTGAGCATTGTGATAAATTGGCCACTTTCCTCTTAGCTCAAGCTCGTCCTATAGGCTAGATTTTCCTAACCCTAAGCAACCACAAGTCCATCATCTTGGCTAGGAAAATCCAAACGCTTGATCTAGGCTAATCAAGCCTTGAGCTTCAAGGATAAGTTGTATTTTCTCTTATTTCTTTCTTGTTCCTAGTATTCCTTGTACTCTTCTTGCTACTCCAGGTAGGAGGCTGCGGATTGGAGAGGGTGAAGCTCTTCGTGGTGAAGAGGAGGAACTTTGGACTACTTCAGAAGGCTGTCTTGACGGGAAGCTACTTCGGGAGGAAGGCTACTTCAAGGGGGAGCTTGAAGTTACTTCAAGGAAGGCTGCTTCGAGGTTGGCAAGACTACTTCAAGGAGAAGGCTGTCCAAAGGGTGTTTGGAAAGTATTGTAAATTTTATGTAATATCCTTGAGAGGTAATAAAATTTAGTACTTTCAAAATCCCGGTTGGGTAAGCAACCGGGTAGTGGATTGACTCCTTAGTATTTGCTAAGGTGGAACCACTCTAAACACCTGTGTTCCTCTTCTTAATCTTTACTTTGGTTGTTTGAGTTTAAATTACTTTAAAATCTATATAAAACTCTATTCACCCCCCCTCTAGAGGTTTTCAATTGGTATCAGAGCAGGGCTTCAAGGAACCTTAACACGGTCTTGAAGAAATGGGTGATGGAGTGCTCAACCACCTCAACATTGAAGGAACGCTCGTTGCTAGACCTCCGGCATTCGACGGGACAAACTATCAATACTGGAAGAGAAGGATGCAATTCTACTTCCAAGGAATCAACTGGGATCTTTGGAGAATGGTATCTACACCATACACACTCCCACAAGACGATTTTGCAGTATGGGATGCTAATACGGTAAAAATGGCCCAAATAAATGCAAAGGCAGTAAGCATTTTATATTGTTCCATTTCAGTAGGTGAATTTAATAGAGTATCAAACTGTGATACCGCATATGAGATTTGGCATAGATTATCTATAACATATGAGGGTACCGTTCAAGTTAAAAACTCTAAAGTTAGTTTTCTTAAAACCAAGTTTGAACATTTTCGTATGGATCCAAACGAAACTATTAGTGAAATGTATTCAAAATTTTCTACTATTGTTAATGGTTTGAGTGCTTTAGGGAAACCTGTTCTTGAGGAGGATCAGGTATCAAAAATACTTCGATCTCTTCCTCCAAAGTACAAACCAAAGGTGACAGCTATTGCAGAAGCAAACGACCTCACTCGCCTCAAAATGGAGCAGCTCATCGGAAACTTAGAAGCTCATGAGGCAGACCTAGAAGAGGAAGAGAGAAGAGAACATGAGCATCAACGTGGGCCAAAGAAAGACGTGGCTCTCAAAGCATCAAAAGCTCTCTCACAAGAGAGTGAGGAATCCAGTGAAGAAGAAGGAGAAGAAGCATTGATAGTCAACGGTAAGAAATACAGAAGGTTTAAATCTAATAAAATTTCTAGTTCTTCTTCCACTCCCAGGTGCTTCGAATGTGGAAAGAAAGGACATTTCAAAAATGAATGTCCCAAAGCTAAGAAGGGAAAGAAAAGCTCACATAAGAAGAAAGAAAAAGCTTATAAAGCGGCATGGGATGAAACGAGTGAAAGTGAAAGTGGAGATGAAAATGTGGAATGTCTAATGGCAAGAGAAGACAATGAAGACTCTCAAGAGGTAAGCCTTATTGATCTTCCTAAAGAAGAATTAGTTGCTAGCTTACAAGAAACTCATGATAAGTATGTTGATGCCAAGAAGAAACTAAAGAAGACTATGAAATCAAATAATGAGCTCATTGCCAAAATAGATGAACTTTCTTCTGAAAAGAATAACATTGATCTTGAAAATGTATCTTTAAAAACATCTTTAGATGATTGCACTAGAAAGCTACTTACTTTGGAAACCAATCTTAATCTTCTATCAAAAGAAAAGACTGATTTGTTAGCCAAACTACAAGCTTTTCAAACTCAACCTATCTTGTGCAATCATTCGGACTATGACAATATTGTAAAAGAAAAGGATTCATTGTTTTCTGATTTAGACCAGGCAAGAAAAGATATACATAAGAAGATGAATGACATTGCTCAGTTGCAAAGAGAACTTTATGAGTTAAGAAGAAAAGATATTCTTGATAACATATTGAGAAGTGGTACTACCTTCAATGGAAGAAAAGGTTTGGGATATGTTCCAAAGAAAAATCAACCCAAAAAGACCCAAACTATGTTTGTACCCAAAAACACAATGGCTAGAAAGAGAAATGAAGTTGATTCTATTACTTGTCATTTCTGTTTACGTCTTGGACATTACTGTTTTTCATGCCCCTACAAAATTAAGAAGTCCAACTTAGTTTGGACTCCAAGACCCCAAACTTAGAAGAATGGAATGTAGTTGAGATATGACAAAATACTTAATTTTTGCTATTTATATTGTTCTATCTCAACAAACGATGCTATGCTTATTGGTATTAATTTTTCTGCATTGCTGTACTAAAACAGAAACTTCGTCGGTCGAAGTACTGTCGACCGAGCTCTGGGTCGGTCGAAGTATTGTCGACCGACTGGATGTCTTTAACAAATCGAAAATCTTCCAGTACTTATTTCGGTCGAAAATTGGTCAACCGAGAAATTTTCTGTGTTTTTGATTGTAATACAGTAACGTGCTCGATCGACAAATTGTCAACCAAGACTGATATCGGTCGAACAATTGTCGACCGACTGGTTTTCTGTATCAGAACTTTTATACACATAAGCAAATTAAAAGTTTCTAACCTTATCGGACCATCACATGGGTACCAAAATCTACATTCTAATGCAGGAATGGGTAGTTGACAGTGGCTGCTCCAAACATATGACCGGAAACAAGGACGCATTTCAAACTTTTGAAGAAAAGAAAAGTGGAACGGTCACCTTTGGAGACAATGGTAAGGGCAAGATCGTTGGAATAGGTAATGTTGGAACAAATCTTGAAATCAAAAATGTTCTACTTGTTGATGGATTGCATCACAATTTAATTAGCGTAAGTCAACTATGTGATAGTGGTTATGATGTGTTATTTAACAAAACCTGCTGCAAGTTGTTGATAGAAAACACTACAAATGTCATTTATGAAGGAAATAGAGTTGGAAATCTTTATATCCTTAAACCAAACTCTATGAAATCAGTAATCGGCAAATGCTTGCTTGCAAATGAAAATACCTTACAGCTATGGCATAAAAAGCTAGGACATGCTAGTTCACACACTATTAAAAAGTTAGTGAAATATAATCTTGTTCGTGGATTACCTGCTCTGTCTTTTGATCAAGCTGAAAACTGTGAACCTTGCACAATGGGAAAGCAAACCAAAACATCTTTTAAATCAAAACATGTACTCAGCACCAGTAGATCCTTAGAATTAATTCATATGGACTTATTTGGACCAATGAGGACACAATCTATTGGTGGTAAAAGATATTGTTTTGTTATTGTTGATGATTATAGTAGATTTACATGGGTACATTTTATTGCAACTAAAGATGATACTATTCATGTCTTTATGCAATTTTGTTCTAAGATTGAAAATCTTTTACAACATAAAATATGTACCATTAGAAGTGATCATGGTGGCGAATTTGAAAATCATACATTTGAGACCTTTTGTACATCTCAAGGGTATACTCATAATTTTTCTGCTCCACGTACCCCACAACAAAATGGTATAGTAGAACGGAAAAATCGATCCCTACAGGAAATGGCTAGGACCATGATGCTTGAACACAACACACCTAAAACCTTTTGGGCTGAAGCCGTAAACACTGCTTGTTATGTGCTTAATAGAGTAACTATTCACTCTCATTTGAAGAAAACTCCATATGAAATACTACACTCTAAGAAACCTCGAGTTGACTACTTTCATACTTTTGGCTCCACATGCTACATTTTAAATACCAAAGATGATAGAGACAAGTTTGATTCTAAATCACACAAAGCATTTTTCTTGGGATATTCCACTTCTAGCAAAGCCTTTAGAGTATATAACACTATATCTAGAAAAGTTGAGGAATCCATTCATATTTCTTTTCATGAAGAATCAAAATCTAAAAATCTAGATATCATTGATCTCACTAATCAATTCGAAAATACAACCATTTCCAATGATAGTGAGAAAATTCCTATATCGGAACCCCAAGTTGAAACACAACCTACACCTAGGCTTATCAAGGATCATCCCCAAGAACAAATTATTGGAGATCCAAATGATAAAGTCAAAACTCGGTCTTCCTTCAAAGATGTTGTAAACATGGCTTTCGTTTCTATCATTGAACCTAAGAAGATATCCGAAGCTCTTAAGGATGATTACTGGATAATAGCCATGCAAGAAGAATTAAATCAATTCACTAAAAATGATGTATGGGATTTAGTTCCTAAACCACAAGACAAAACCATCATAGGAACTAAATGGGTTTTTAGGAATAAGCTCAATGAAGCAGGAGAAGTCATAAGGAATAAAGCTCGATTAGTAGCACAAGGATATAATCAACAAGAAGGAATAGATTTTGATGAAACATATGCACCCGTAGCTAGACTTGAAGCCATTAGGATGTTACTAGCTATTGCTGCCCATAAAAACATTAAGCTATATCAAATGGATGTCAAAAGTGCATTTCTAAATGGCATCATACAAGAAGAAGTTTATGTTGCTCAACCACCGGGCTTTGAAATACCAGAAAAAGGTGACCATGTTTATAAACTTAAAAAGGCACTTTATGGTCTAAAGCAAGCACCTAGGAATTGGTATGAACGGCTCAAGACATATCTTTTTGATAATGGTTTCTCTATTGGAAATTCAGATTCCACTTTATTCTTCAAAACATATGCATCTGATTTCCTAGTTTTGCAAATATATGTTGATGATATTATTTTTGGAGCTTCAAATGATTTATTATGCACACAATTCAGTGAAATTATGCAAAAAGAATTTGAAATGAGCCTTATGGGTGAATTAACATTTTTTCTTGGTTTTCAAATTAAGCAAACGCCTGCAGGAATTTTCATAAGCCAAGAAAAATACACTAAAGAACTTTTAAAATGCTTTGGGATGGATCAATGCAAACATGCTACTACTCCTATGGCTACTTCTATCAAAATTGATAAGGATGAAAATGGGGAACCTATTGATGATTCCTTATATCGAGCTATGATTGGTAGTTTGCTATATTTAACCGCTTCTCGACCGGACATCATGTTTTCCGTTGGTCTTTGTGCTCGATTTCAATCTCAACCTATGCAATCTCATTTTCTTGCGGTTAAACGAATTCTTCGATATCTAGCTGGCACTACTTGTTTCGGTTTATGGTATCCAAAAGGACAATCCTTGGATTTTAAAGCATATACTGATGCGGATTATGCTGGTTGTCGACTTGATCGCAAAAGTACTAGTGGTGGATGTTTCTTATTAGGAAGAGCCTTAGTATCTTGGTTTAGTAAGAAACAAAATACGGTTGCCCTATCTACAACTGAAGCTGAATATATGGCAGCCGGGTCTTGTTGTGCTCAAGTACTTTATATGCAACAGGTTTTAAGCGATTATGGTTTTAAACTTTCATCTACACCTATCTTTTGTGATAACACGAGCGCCATAAACTTAGCACATAATCCTATTTTACACAGCCGGGCAAAACACATTGAAATCCGTCATCACTTCTTAAGGGATCACATATCAAAGAATCATGTTTCCCTTCATCATGTTGATACGGAAAATCAATTGGCTGATATTTTTACAAAACCACTTCCTTTAGATCAATTCAACAGCATTAGGAAGCAACTGCTTATTACTCCTTTGGAAGATGTTTTCTTTGATATCTGCGGTTCTTAACACGTATACTTGTTTAATTGTATCATTTTGGCTTTTCAATGGACATTTTCTTATTAGATTCGATGGGATATCTAATTAAGGGGGAGCTTTTATTAAAATGGTTATCTTTTTGAAATGACAAAGGGGGAGAGATATATAAAACTATAACTTAGTATTTATGACAAATTCAATGAATGAGTTTCATAAATATACTCTTGGCTTTACATTGAAAGTTGCTATATTCCCAAATGAACTGGATTTCATGTTCCATAATTCATTGGGAATAATAAGCACACATTTTATAAACAAGAGGAAAAGTTACAAATGGCAATCTAAAGGTATGACATTTATATGTTTTATATTTCCTTTATTTATATTTTGGAAATGTTTGTCATCTTCAAAAAGGGGGAGATTGTTGGCTAAATGGACATCTATAAAATCCCTTTGTTTTGATTATGACAAACATTTCATTCTTATTTATCTGACGAGCTACTTGAGTGTGCAGGATGACAAACCTATAAGGGAAATTCAACAAGAAGTATTTATATTTTCATGCAAATGTAATCATTGTAAAAACTTGTACAGAAATATAATGTACAAGTACTTAGAATCGCATGTAAATCAAGCATTGGATTTTCCCTAGCTAAACACCTTAGTCATCCATTCAATAGGATCACCTATGCACACTCACACACATAATTAATGCCTAACTTGAAATCTTAAAACAGGATCTATCTCGGTCGACCAACTCCTCGACCGAGACATTCTCGGTCGACAAACTCCTCGACCGAGAAAGATCCAAAGTAGCCGTTAGACACAACTGACAAGTTAGTTGGCAGATGAAAATAGACGTTGATCCAGAGAGCCTGTCGGTCGACAAAACTTCGACCGAGTAGGTGTCTCGGTCGACAATTTCTCAACCGAGACGATCTCTGACAGAAACTGCAGAGTAAAGTAATTAGCCGTTGCAAAAGCAACAAACTTGTACCTAACGGCTAGTTAAGCACTTAGAAACCCCTAGAAGTTATCTAGAACGTCCTTAAGCATACTTAGGCCATTTCTATAAATAGGACAAGTCATAGGACACTAGGACTCACTTGATACACTTGCTATACTTGAGAAAATACTTGAGCCCTCTTGTGCAATCTGTTGTGAATTGAGCATTGTGATAAATTGGCCACTTTCCTCTTAGCTCAAGCTCGTCCTATAGGCTAGATTTTCCTAACCCTAAGCAACCACAAGTCCATCATCTTGGCTAGGAAAATCCAAACGCTTGATCTAGGCTAATCAAGCCTTGAGCTTCAAGGATAAGTTGTATTTTCTCTTATTTCTTTCTTGTTCCTAGTATTCCTTGTACTCTTCTTGCTACTCCAGGTAGGAGGCTGCGGATTGGAGAGGGTGAAGCTCTTTGTGGTGAAGAGGAGGAACTTTGGACTACTTCAGAAGGTTGTCTTGACGGGAAGCTACTTCGGGAGGAAGGCTACTTCAAGGGGGAGCTTGAAGTTACTTCAAGGAAGGCTGCTTCGAGGTTGGCAAGACTACTTCAAGGAGAAGGCTGTCCAAAGGGTGTTTGGAAAGTATTGTAAATTTTATGTAATATCCTTGAGAGGTAATAAAATTTAGTACTTTCAAAATCCCGGTTGGGTAAGCAACCGGGTAGTGGATTGACTCCTTAGTATTTGCTAAGGTGGAACCACTCTAAACACCTGTGTTCCTCTTCTTAATCTTTACTTTGGTTGTTTGAGTTTAAATTACTTTAAAATCTATATAAAACTCTATTCACCCCCCCTCTAGAGGTTTTCAGTTTCTAATGTGAATCATCATGCATATGAAGAATTAGGGTTAAAGATCATAATTCATTATGTTGTTAATGAACTTAATGTGATCTAAGTGTTACTAATGAAAGGATATGATGGATCTAATGATTAGGGTTTAGAACCTAATCGTATTTATCATTAGGATCTTAAGTTGCATAATGTAACATAATTGCTCCTAATGACATGAAAGCCAAACTTGATAATAAGGGTTACACATGATGTATAGTGTGGATCAATAACATTAATAAAGTAATATGTGATGGAGTTAAGGGTGTTACCCTTATTCCTCATCCTAAAATTTAAACAACTCTAAACCTTAGACAAGGACCCGATTAGGGTATTATCTAAGTAATATGATAGTGACACTTTAGGATTTGCATACATGTAGATTAAATGTTGAATTTTCTTGGATTTGTTGATTGGATTTATTGATATACTTGAATTATAATTGCATGATCTACATGGTTCTACATAGAGCTTCATGGTTATGATTATGACTAACCACAATAGCTTCTGGTGTTTTTCAAGCATTTCTTAAGGATTGATTAAATAAAATGTTGAGTGTTTTCTCATATTATGTTCAATTATAATACCACTATTAGTATCACATAAAAAAAGATTCTGAAAAGAAAATGCCAGTTCTTATTTGTAAGTAATTGATTAAATATATGTTGTTATATACTTGCACACTTTTGCATGCACCCCACATACACAGTATAGCATTATACTGAGCTACGTTTTTTTGTCACAATGATTTAGGCACATGATAAACATGAAAATATCAAGATATGATGATCCCGATGAAATTACCTAAAGACATAAAAGCTTATAATGGAGGATTAACTAGATACTTATTCTCATATGTACAATTTTTATGATAGAAAATCAATGTAACTCCTTAAGGGAGCATCTCGTAAATGATATTTGAATTAATGGAAATTATTGACTATTATTTCTTATTTGGTAAAATCTGGATCCTAGGGAATTTTTGGTAATGATTATCAACATTTTGGGTCCTTCATTATTTAGGGAATGTTGAAAAGTGAGGTCCTTAGATTTTGTATCAGAGCCTCAGATCTTTCCACTACAACAAAATCTTACAAAGGTCAAGGCCATATGGTCAGGGATAACAGCCCAAGGTAGTTGGATAATACTGATCAAGACATATCCTTGACTAATACAAACCTGGACCTGACTACTAAACCCGTATTTATTGATACACGGTGGTTCGTTTTCAATGCTTTCCAAAAACCTAATCTAATCTCTCTCCCAAGCGCCGCCCCACCTGATAGATTTTGCTCTCACACTTCTCGTATTCCCTTTCTCTTCTCTGTGCTTGACGGTTCATGCTTCCATCGGCAGTCTGGGATCTGGCCGCTACACCTTGTCCCACTTCCGGCCGTTAATCTGATTCGTACTTCGGCTGTTGCTCTCTCCTAGGTTTGTTCTCCATCTTCTCCTCTTGCTTCTATTTACTTACTTTTTTTCTAGGTTCTTTCTCAGTTCTGGTTGCACTGTATGTATTTCTTCTCAGCTATGGCACAATCAGGTACCCAACTTATGCAAGATCCTAGGCCTCACCAGGCTCCATCGACGCTTCTAAACATATATTTTTTCTTCTTTACAGATCCAGCATGATGTCATTTCTTGGATGTACTGTCGGCACTGGTGCATCTCTAGGTTCTAAAAGTAGATCATAAGGCGACTAAGGGATTTAGATTAAAAAACAGATCGGAATCACTACTTATCATCTTACGGTAAGTTCTGATTGTATTTTGCAATCAAGTGATAAGCACTTGAAGCGAGAGAGCCACACAAACAAATTAAAATTCATTTCTTTTTGTACTACATATAAAAATAATTTATGTTTGTACTACCATTCTACTTAAAAGCAACTTGTCGTTTCCTTTTTAACATTATATCAAAGTTAATTATTCAAACTGAATATGTGAAAGTACTCATGGTAGCTAGCATGCTTATTTTTTTATATAGTTAAATGGGTGTTATATGCATATATTCAAATATTCTATTCTTTACGTATTTTGTATTTTTATTCTAGTGAATAATGTTAACTTTTTTTATATTATAGATATGTCAATAATAGTTTTTTGTTATGAAGGATGTGCTACTTTACAAGGAAGAAATAATGGAAATACTAGAGAAGGCTCCGAAAATATTTTCTGGAGTATCCATACAAGAAAAAACACGAAGTAAACTTGTACTGGTGGTTGTTTCTTAGTTTTAGTAAAACGAATGTGATACAAATGTCAAACAATATGATATGACAGATTATGCATATCATTGTTATGCCAATGTAATTTCATAAGTTGTGTCTTATCTTTTTGGATGAACATAATGTTCCAATCATGTCTTTGAATGTACAAAATTGAAAATGGAATGCAATTTTTGTGTGTTGAAAGTTCCTTGTGTTGTCATTAACTCAATGATGAGTAAGTTCTCATGGTGTAATTACTTTGAAAGTTGAATAGATGCAACAATGAAGGTTTAGGAGTAAATGAACATGAATATGTCGTTATAAAATATATATCTTGGATATATAGTGTTCACAAGAATCAAATACATATCTGTGCTGACTAGTCAAGGCGTCTATCTCTATTGGTCAGGGATATGATCTGACCAACCACTATTGGTCACCAAGCTTTTCCCGAGGGTACGTTGGTCAAAGTTTGGCCCTGACCATCACCTTTTGGTCAGGGATTCACATGTATTGGTCAGGAATTCATCCTTCGGCTTTAGCAGGTTTTGTAGTAGTGTTCAAATAATGTTTAATAGTTTATAATTTCAAGTAATCTAGAAAACATAAGGAAAATTATTAAGGCATGACCTGATGGTAATGGTGTCTCCAAAGGATCATATCTTTGGGGGGTGGAAATATTTTCCTCTACACCATTAAGTTGGTGTACGGGGACTAATACCATCCTGGACAGAACCTAGGGTTTTCCTGAAGTAATGTTTCCTATGAATCTTCTCATATCTAATTTCATCCACTTTTCATTATCTTGCTTAATAAACCCTCATATATACTTCCCATCTCTTCTCAAGTTAGGATTTTCGAGAAAAAGTAGGATTAACACATCCTCTACTAATTAATATACATGTAATGTGGAAATAATGATAAGGTAAAGAAATTTGTTTTATGGATTTTTCCCTTGTAAAGGTAAACCCTTGAGGGATCTAGGATTGGTTTAAGAAAATCCTTAGGGGTCAAGGGAATTATAAAACCCTAAGATGTACGGTGTAGGTTATGTAGTCCCTAACCCTAGTCCAAAACCCTAATCATGGGTAATGAGAGTGTTGTGGGTAAGATAGAGACCCTACCCATAAGAACCCTAATTAGGGTAAGAGGAATAAGAAAAATATAAATGAGTTTAGGTGATCTAGTCTCCCATGCATTGATGTGGAGAAATTAATGCATGATGCATGTGAAAGGATTTGAATATACATGAGAAACATAAGTGCACAATGGTTATACATGTAAATGCAAATCTAAATATAACTTACTCAAACCCCTCATGTTATCTCTAGAAGTTTGGTTATGTAAAGAAATTCATAGAGATGACTATGGTTAAGCCCTATATTGGGAAGACCATTATGCCACCAAGCCCCAGATAGGGAAGGTGGCATGAATTCACAGTGTGGACGACCAAGCCATAGATATGGAAGGTCGTGAAGTGGTCAAGCCCTAGATGGGGAAGACTGATATGGCACAAGCCCTAGATAGGGAAGGTGGTCCAAGTCCACTGTGTAGATGACTAACCAACCCCTATATAGGGAAGGTCACAAAGAGTTCAAGCCCCAAAATAGGGAAGGCCAACATGGCACCAAGCCCCAGATAGGGAAGGTGGTCCAAGTCCACAACAAGGATAAAACCCCATTAGAGGGTATCCTAGAGATTGAGTAAACAAGGGTTTAGAAGTTATAATACAAACAATGCATGTTCAAAATATGAAACCCTCAATTCAACTTTTAGGGTGGGTGTGCCGACCAAGGGTGGGTCAACCCTAGGGTGGGAAAAGGACCTATGGGTAAAGGTGAAACCCTAAACATGTGGGGTTTGGTTGTGGTTAGAGAGCCTAACCTCCTCTTGAGAGTCAAGAAGACACCCTAGCTTAGGACCTTCCCTAGAAGGACGAGTTCACAAATCAATTGTAAGAAGTGAGGTAACCCTAGATGTCATCTAAATCTTAGAAAATTAAAGATGTGATATAAACCCAAGATAGGGTAGAGCCCTAAGTTAATCTGAAGGTCAAGTGGGGAGGATTAAAGGTACATAAGCCTAATGAGATTAGGAGGTGATGGTGCCCCAAATTCATTAAACCATAGGGTCAAGGGTAGCCAGCCATGTTTTCCTGAGGCCCATGGGTTAAGAGGTTGGCCACCTTCAGGAGTTGATGAGGCCCAAGGGGTAAATGTGAGACACAATCTATAAATGCATAAAGATGATATCACTCCAAAGATACTTGTACCCCTAGAGACCTTGAGGAAATGACTAAGACTAATTAGACATGTGGTGTAAACGTCAAAGATACAAGAAGTCATGTAATAATAAGATCTGAAAAAGAGTGTGCATAGACTCAAGAGTGATACATGCACTTGACTTCATGAAATATTAAAAAAATTGTGAATTATGGTTTGAAAACTAAACTGTGAAATTTTGAGATAATGTGTGGGTACACCAACTCTGCTCTCATAATGTGGGATGAACTTTGTATTTGAGCTGTAATCAAGTGATTATGTCATCTCATTATAAGTGAGCGAGATTGGTGTAGAGGCATGTTATGATTAGCAATTGACATATAGGAATAAATACCCTAAGTTCGTGTTTGGTTTGCAAGACTGGAAACAATTGGGATTCAAAAAGGTGTGGCATAAGAAGGTATTTGTGAAGGAAAGGAATTTTGCTTTCCCATACTACTTTTGGATGCATACAATTGGAAATCGTTGAATGTTGTCATTTTTTTTAACTGTCCTCTTGATGCATATGCTTTGTTTAGCCGATTGATCCACAAGAATTTAGGAGTGTGAAGCCACAATCTACTTCCATGTTCCAAATTAGGCAGAACATGACTTTAGTTAATAGAATAGAATGTCACAGTGTTGATTCTGACATAGTTGCTGGTAGAAACAATGATGGATATGAAGTTCATTTGTGGAGTCTAAATAGTGTGAACACAAAATTAAGGTGGTTGAAGAAGGTGTCGTGACTATTGATAATTAGTTTCTCCATTAATATTTATAACAAAACTATGGTTGATGCCCAATTTGGTTTCCATTACAGTGGCAAGTCAACTTGTGAGGTAGCTCTGTAGGGTGAGGCTAATCAGTTGGCAGCAATATTCGGCAGCAACCTAAAAGATCAGAAGGATGGAGTCTATTGATGCAGATGTTGGCAAGGATAAAGCTAATGGAGAAATCTAAGATGAAGAACATGGTGCAGATGAAAGCATCGACGAGGAGATGACCATCTGTATGGTCTCCACATGCGGTAGAAATGCCATGGGCAAAGGCCAGTGGATAGAGCATATGCATCGATTCATGTTGTTGCAACGAGCTTGTCCCACTTGATGGTTGTCGTGGGGACATTCACATGCATCTACTGGTGTGGAGGTGCCATGAGGGTTGTGTGCCTTGTAGGTGTTGGCTTTGGATTATTACCCATTGGGGTATATGTGGGGCAATAGTGAATAGGTATCGATGGTGGGGTTTGAGGTGTTGGGACATGTATACTTCCCAAGTACCTGGGGTGATGCATTCCAAGTCCTACCCAATAGGGACATCTATGTCTGCATGAATGACGTACCTTTTCTATATCAACACAACAAATCTAGGATTTCTCTTCTCCTTGGGATTCTATATCTTTCCTACTAGGAATCCCACAATCCAAACAAGGCCTAAGTTGAGGTTAATGTCATGATCTAGGGTTTGAGGTGTTACCTCACCCTTATGTGAAGATAAATGGATAATAGCTTGGAACTTTGGTAAAAAGGTAGTCACCAAGTGAAACTAAAATCACAAATGAAAAAAGTAACCACAAACATCTGATATCATGTAAATACTTAGGATGTACCATGAATTGAATTTAGGTACCAATCTTAGTAGTATGTGAAGAATTTGCATTTCAATAAAATATGTTAAAGGTATCTAAGTTGGGTTGCTAACTCTAAGGTTTTGAGAGTAAGTTGAGTTATCATTCATCTTAATATTACTAGGTTTGAAGTTTGTGGACAAAGTTCCTTTTAAGGAGGGGTGAATGCACTATCCTCAATTTTGGTAAAATTGAATTACATAAATATAAGACATGAATTTTTAATAAAATTCCGCAATGGAATTATTCGTAGAATAATAATGTTTTTAACTTTGTGGCATGGGTGTAACCCATGGCCCAAGTGAGACCCATGAGACCATTTGCTTTGCAAATAGGCCCTTGGGGTACAACACAAAGAAATAAGATTTTTTGTTTCCTAAATAATGGATAATGGTTTGGTGATTTGATATGTATTTGATACATAAGATAATATGCAAGTTTTTTAAGTAAAATACGGTATGTGATGCTTTAGATAATTAAAGGAGTAATTATCTATCCAAGAATGGTATCCAAGAATGGAAACACAATGTTTGAGGCATCAAACAAGAACATCTTGTTCTGACTTCTGGTATACTTGAAAATAATAAGGAAATAAGAGAATTCTTGAAGTCAAAAGAAAATTCAATGTGGAGTGGGTAATTAATTTAAGGATATTGTAAAAGAGCAAGTTTCACATGTTAATATTATTCCAACAAATCCCATTTATTAGATGAAGGTTGGGAAAGATATTAATGAGTTTCCCTCCAAGTTTCATAGGAAAAAGATATTACTAGTGGCCTATGAAAATCTGAGAAGAGAATGGGGTTTTAATTACAATAAATGCAATTGTTTGTAGATTGGGAAACTAATTTAATGGGTCGAATATAATATTTATGGTCCACATACCTTGTATGTTTCACGCAATGACCTCAACCATTGGATACAGGATCTGAAAATGGTTGGGCTATCACCTACCTTACAACCAAAAAGGAAAGTAGAACATCAATAACTTATAAGCCTTTGATCCCTCTCCCTCTCTCTCTGAACCATGTTTACATCCGAGACCAATTTTGTTGGTTTTGGGAGGTTATATCGGACCTTCCTACCCTATATTTTACCTATTATGATGCAAGATTGGGATTTCCCCAATTCTCAGTTGATGTTGCTCTCTGATGATAGCATTCAAACCCCCATGACCCCTTCCTATATATATCGCCTTCATGTTTGGCCCAGAAGGGAGGGAAATTTCTTTGTGAGGGTGTAAAGCACAAAAAACTACTATCCAAACCTCCCCCTTTCCCCCTATCTTGCCCATTTAATCCCTGGTCCCTACCAATGGGTGCACCTTCATAATACTTCTTTTATGTGTCTCTCTAGAGGATTTAGGACCGTCAATGTGTTTTCCTAGGGCTGGCGAAGGTGTGTGCACTTTTTCCTAATCTCTTAATGCTCTGGACTTCAAATTCAAACTTCCAATTGACTGGCCCTGGCAATGGTTTGTGAGGAGTAATGAGACAGAGGTTGAAGATGAAGCCCGCGGGAATGACATCTTTGCCCCTGAGTTCTTTGTAGCATGGTAAAGACTTTACTATTCTTTTTGCCCTTTTATTCTTTCTCTTAGACCCATCCAAACAAGCAAGTGTTGCCACAATGGAAAAATCCTATTGGCTAAGCCCAATCCGCAACTAATATGGATGACAGATCATATGTTGAAGTGGCATCATGTGATTGGTCCACTATTGTTAAATTTATAAATATTGTATTAATTGATTGGTAACTCGAATTGAGTCTGGTTATACATGAAAATTGATCAACAAAATGAGAGGAATACAAATAAAATATAGTCGAGACCTAAATCTGATCCTAATTCCAATAAGTAGTGCTAAAATGTGCTGATGTGGTGATCAAATATCAAAGAGTAGAAGATGTTTAAAACCTCTATTTTATGATATTAGATGATATTTTTAAAGGCAATAGGAAACTAGGATGATGATGATAATAATGTTGATATTTAGGGTTTTTAATGTAATAATTATGTATATGAATAATTAGTGTTAAAAATGATAATTTGTTGTGTTGTTAATAAACTTAATGTGAAATAAGTGTTCCAAAAGAAAAGATATGATGGATATAATGATTAGGGTTTAGAACCTAATCTTCTTTATCATTAGGATCTTAAGTTGAATAATCTAGCATAATTTATCCTAATGACATATAAGTTTCAACTTAATAATCAGGGTTACCCATGATGTATAATTTTGATTAATAACTTTAATAATGTAATGTGTTATTGAGTTAGGTTTTGTACCCTTATTCCTCATCCTAAAAACAAGACAACCCTAAACCCTAGACTAGGACTTGAGTAGAGTTTTCTATTAGTAATATGATAGTGACACTTTAGGATTTACATACATGTAGATTAAATGTTGAATTTCTTAGATCTGTTGATTTGATTGATTGAATATACTTGGAGTATAATTGCATAATCTACATGGTTCTACATTGAGATATGTGGTTACGGTTATGACTACCCACAATCATTTGTCGGTGTTTGTTGAGGATTTCTTGGGATTGATGAAATAAACTATTGAGTGTTTATTTACATTTTGTTCAATTATAATTCCACTACGAGTATCATATAAAGAAAGATTATGTGAAGAAAATGACAGTGCTTATTTGCAAGTAATTGATTCAATATATGTTGTTATATACTTGCACACTATTTCATGCACTCTACATGCATATTATAGCAACATATTGAGCCTTGTTTTTTTTCATGATGTTTTAGGTACATCATAAATATGAAGGTATCAGGATATGATGATCCAGATCAGATAACATGAAGACATTAAATCTTGTAAAGGGAGATTATCTAGATAATTATTTCACATATGTACAATTCTGGTGATAGAAAATCATGTGAATCCTTAGAAAAGCATCTTGTAAATGATATTTGAAATAATGGAAATTATTTACTTGTATTTCTTATTTGGTAATATCAGGATCCTTGGGAGATTTATATAATTATTCTCAACTTTTTGGGTCCTTCCTTAATTGGGAGTTGTTGAAAAGTGAGGTTGTTACATCCATGATGTATTCTAATATGTCCATAACATCGAGAGTCTAGTTTCTTTTTGTACTTCAAAATTAAACTACTACACACCTCATAGACTAATTTTGTACTTAAAACATTCAGTATCATTTAATGTGTATAGAAACGTAATTGTCTTCTACTATTAGTATATTACATTTTATTTAATCGACTAAATTACTCTCATATCAATATATTATATGGATATAAGCATTAATTATTATAAATACATATCTAGAATCAAATATGCAATATGAAAGATATTTGTGACATTCATTCTAGTTCAATATAAATAGAGAAAACATGGATATACTGGTGTCACATAATGTTATAGCCTCAAATTACCACAAAACTTGCATACAAGCATTTAAGGTTGAATACAATTGTAATCCAACACAACATTTTGCTTGGATTGATTTTACAATAAAAATATTAATTCAATTTTGTTGAGTCAGATATTTAAACAATTAACATGCATATTCACCTTCAAAACTTATTTGCTTGATATCTATGAAATTTTGGTTAGTTGATTTTTTTTCTACTCACCTCAATTCTGATACATGTCTCTATGCTCAAATATACTGTCCCTCTCATCTCATATTTGTGTGGAAAGCCTTAAATCTTGCCTCTATACATCTCTTTCTACTCCTCTTTTTCATAGGCAACCCCTAATTGAGAAAGAAGAAGGCATGTGAAACATATCAAGTTTTTATCTATTTTGACGCAAGAAATCATAATTCCTGAGATGGGATGATAGTGTGCTCAGATCATTAAAGGTTAGAGTTGTACCTTGATATGCTCAGTCGTGCACTACTCAACATATAATATGCGTAATGTGCTTGTTTGTAGCTTAATGAATATTTAATGTACATAATATAAGTAGCTCACATATTAACCCTAATTATGGATAATAATGATCTTGACCATGTATGGACTAGTAAACCCTAATGTAATGATGAGTGAGATGTATGGAACCTAACCTGGACATCATACATGTTGATGAGGTGTGTGTGATGAATGATGGACATATTGACCATAAACCCTAAGTTGTAATCATATAATCCTAGCATTTACATCCTTGGTGACTTTCATGATGTGTCATAATCAGCTAACATACATTAATACACGTAAGTGGTACATAATCACCTAATCTTGGCTTGATATGCAAATAAATATGAAACATTTTACACCTTGTTCACTAATATACATCTAATGGATAAAACATTATTAAATAGTAATTTGGCTTACATAAATATGCATAAATGGATAATGTGGGATTATATCTGCATATTAAGTAAAAAGAAATGAATGGGTATGAATAAATGATTCATATGGACAGTAATATAACTAATAAGTATAATGTGACTAGATGTTTAATATAGTAGAGATGATTAATGTGCCATAATTGGATTTAATTTTAAAACTAAAGGACTTAAAGAGAGAAATAGTAAAATAATCCTATTTCATGTCAGATAATATAATACAATTGCATATGGCGATGATATGTCGATAATGAAGTCTAAATTCAGATTCTTGAAGATAATGGTAAAATATGATAATAGTTATGAAGATAATTGACCTAAGTCCTTTTTGCACTCAAACTCATATAAGAGAATTTGAAAACCAAAATCTAAGCCCAGAATTGGATTTATTGGGTCTTAGTAAGTCTAGGAGTCAGGTTTGAATCCAATTGGATAATGCTTGCCAAACCAATTTAATAAAAGAAGATAAATGTAATCCTAATGTAATTAGACTTTGTATTATTTTGTTTTAATTTTCAATTTATCTATCATGCTTGATTCCATATATTTATCTAAGTTTCTTGGTCGCACTAGGTTACATAGATCTCCTTTATGAGGGCTCCTTCTCAGCTGTTCGATATGCATCACATGGTGCAGTAGCTTCTTCTTCATGGAGTCTGTTGTCGTTGGGACTCTTCATCGTTCCTTCTTTCCTTTTCCGTAGTCATTCTCTCTCTTCATTCCTCCACTCTCTAATCTCCTATTTCCATCATAATCCTCATGGAAAACCAAATCCAATGATCCCCTAATTGATGGGGACTCATCCTCTCAACCACCCAGTCGACAAAAGGGTCCTTTCATCCCCTGTTTCATTTATTAATCGGGACTTCAATTTCTCAGGAATATCACACACACACACATGCGTGCACACACACAAACACACACACACACGCGCACTCTCACACACACACAACACACACACACACACACACACACACACACACACACATATATATATATATATATATTCCACTCATTAGGGATTGAAGAAGTTTTCAGTGTCATCAATTGGGTATGTTTATGATTCCTTTTTTATTACATAATTTTCATACCCTACTATTTAGATCTGATGCCATGATTTGGTCGTCGGTTCGGTAGTCTTTTTCTAGGTTTACCTTTGTTGGTGGGTTGCCACAAGTAATTCGTGGGTTTTAGTTTGTCCTTCGTTTACTTAGTTTTTGGGCTTGAGGAAGTTGTTCAATATTTCCCTTTTGAACTATTGTGATAGGTGCACTACCCATCTCTAATGACTCCCAACCTCCCATTGGTGTCTTTGAATCTGTCGGAGCCTGGTCTCATTTGGTGATACATGCAATGGATGTAGGGTATCAATGTTGGGATATTGATCCTATGAGTTGGAGCTTTGAGGTCTCTATTCTTCATGAAGATCTACCGCACATGAGAGTAGATGACGACTATTGATTTTTTTCTTGCATCGTTGGTTTATTTTAATAAATGTAATGCCTATCATGGGTGATAGTGTATTTTCCCAATTGATTTAATCTAATTTCGTGACATATTTTGATCTTTGGTAAATGACATTGGATGCCCTGCCATGAATTAATGATTGGAGGTGTGATGCGAGGGAGCTCTGGTCCATTTGACTCTTTTTTTTTAGAATTTCAGAGAATCATGGCATGCTAAAAAATGAACAGAAAATTTATTTACAAGTCAGGTAAATAAACCAAAATATGGTTTGAAATACAAAAATGAGATATACCATTCAATATCACTTTTGTAACCTAGTTCCAACTAATTAAATATGTGATTTTTATGGGTTTTCCTAATTATCTATAAATTTGTAAAATTCATATTTAATTATTTTGTAAATCAAAAATTAATAACTACATGTATTCTGAAAACATGAAGACATAATCTATCTGAATAAGAAATTTTCATAACCTAAAATCAATAATTATAGAAAGGTCAATTTTAGGGCTTTACTTATAGGACAATAAACCCTAATTCATCTAAATATTTAATAAGTAGCTTTGGAACTTGGTTTTGACCTAGGTTTGACCCTGACTTTGGATGCACATTCTTGAGGTGTGTTGCTTCTCTTTATGAGTCATATTGGACAATTGTTCATGTTTTTTTCTTCTCTCTCTCTCTCTTGACTTGATTGTGGCATGTTGCTCAGTATGTCAGTTGATTATACATGATTGAACCAATTGGGCCCAATTCTCTAAAATTCATCTTACAAACTGTTGATAATGCAAATTGAACCTCTTTTTTAATCTTGTTCATACTTATTCAATTTGCAACCTTTATTGATTTATTTCATCTTATTGATCCAAATAATAATGGAAACAATAATTTTATGGATTACTTTGACTAAATTGTATCTTGCCTTTCTATTATATGCATGTTTCATTTATTGAGACTATTATTATATATTAGTGGTGGCACATTATGGTTTCCAACCCCATTCTACAACTTTTCCAATATTAGGGATTTTGGCACTCTCACTTTAGCCATAGGTGCTCTCACCTATTTTATACATATTATTATTATTTAAGAGTGTGGTTTCTCTCACCTACTTCTTAGGCACGAGATGAGCTAGCAAGCTTATGGTAAACAATAAAAATTGAAATCCAAGTCAAGCATAGCTTTTTAGTGCATGGATCATCATTTTCAAACAAGAACATGAGCTAGCAAGCTTATGGTAAACAATAAACGTGGAGCAAGTTATAAAACTTGCCTCTAATTAGAAAATGAAACTCAAAATAGAAGACAACTCTAGTAGGTAGGGTATAAAATCAAAGCATAGGTTGTGAATTCATCCATCTAGCACCTTTCTTCATCAAATGAGCAAACCCTAAGCAAAAGGTGCAATAAAAGTAGGCTTTTAGAGATTTAGAGCAATTTGTACTATGGAACAGAAAGGTTCTGACCTGGAGAATGGTAGGAGGAAGGATAAAAAAGAAATAAATGGAGGAAATAAGGGGATTCTTACTCTTTTAAGTCAAAATCACTAGAAGGAAGCTTTTTAAACCCTAAAAGGAAGTCAATTGTGACCCTAGATTCTTTTTCCAAGAATATCCCCTCCTTTTTCTTCCTTGGATAGGAAATTTGCAGCAGCATAGCGGGAGGATGAGGTTTGTAGAAGGATGAAAGTGGTGGAGAGAAAATGGCTTGTTTTGATTATTAGGGATAAGTATATGAAACTTTAAGATAAAGAAAAAGAAAAAGTTGAAGTTCTAGTATCTTTCCAAGTGTCCATGGCCTTAAACTATTAAGAATATAGAAGCACACACAAAAGAAGCTCCCCCACCATCCATAGAGACATTCTTATCCCTAGTTTATTGAATTTCCAAGAAAAATAAATATTTCATTAGTTGATAGCTACTAAAGGTAGCTCATCCATGAAGGAGTAAACCCTAAAATACCCTTGGAGAAAACACCTTCAAACCAAGGTTTAAATAGGTTCTACATGGCTAAAAAAGTTCAAGAATGATGATATAACATCTAAGGAACATAATGAAAGTGATCAATTGAAAAGAAAATCTCTCAATCGGTTAAATTGTAGAAAAGTCCAAAATGTGCATAACATTTCATAACTTGCTCAAACAATGTCCAAATTGGACCAAATTTGAAAATTAAGCATGTCTTATGATTTCAAAGCATATCACAAGGTTATATTAGGGTTATAAGAATTAAAGTATGATAATTAAGCTTATTCAACTAATTAAACAAGTTTAGGGGCCTTACATCTATAAACCCCAAATAGGGATTTCGCCCCCGAAATCCAAGGTAAACAAAGATGGGTACTTCCTTTGCACCTCATCCTATTACCTTCATTTATGGAGCTTCCACTTACGTGGAATTGCGTGCACCAACTAAAAATCCTAAAGGTAGTAAGCCTTTAGGTTTAGCCTTGCATATACTAGATAAAGAACTCCACCCACGTATGCTAAGATACGTGGAAGTCTTATCGTAGTATAGTTAAGGGTTGAATCCTCAGGACAACGGTCTTGTTGCAAGAAACAAGATAGAAAATGGTAGAATTTCACTTAATCACTTACTAGTAGGCACTTAGATCGAAAGTTGGGTTTTGTTATTTAAGCTAAGAACATGTAAAGTAAAGAAAGCAAGTAATTCTAAGGAGTTAAACTATGATAAAAGTCACTAGGATGTGATCGGTTTTTTCACCACCACTACACATGGATCAACACATGCAAAGCAAAACATAACCTGCAAAAAGAGTCTAGTCAGTTAGTATCCTTGTAGACTTAGCTTCCTTTCGGAGAGCTAACTAGGAGAAGCGCGGGAATGTTACAATGCCAGCCATTCCCGAACAAATGGTCACTTACTTTGCATCATTCCCCTTGCAAAGTGTGTTCCTCGACTTACCAAGGTTGCACTTTCATACGTCAACTAATTCCATTTCATAGTATGAAAGTGCAACGTATGATAGTGAGTTTACTCCACTTATTGAGATACACTTCTAGATACCGAAACAGGTGCATGGTGGATACATGCACCAAGAACCAACATACAAACGAGTTTTGAATCTAATAGTACAAACATAGACAATTCATACGAAAAAATAAAGGATAACACAAGTTGGAGATCAAGAAACATGCATTCATTAAACGTTTGATGTCGAACTGAAAAGATAAGATCTCTATATTACAAGTTATGGATTACATTTACATGATATGAAAACATGGGTAGCGGGGCTACTCCCTACACCCTAGTGAAGGAGACTACTCGCCCATAACTAGGACAAAGAAGGAGGCAAGAACAGAGAGAGAGAGCATCATCCCCACAAAGGAGGGAGGAAAGTCAACCCCTTAGAGAGAGAGAAACAATCCACCAGCTTCATAGGTTGCTTGATGACGAGATCTCCCTCTTCCCACCTTCTTTGGAGGAGAGAGAGAAAGCAGCTTACAGAAGGAGTGTGGGTCTCAGACCGGTAGCCCCTGGGCGGAGGATGGAAGTCGGATTTTCTCTGGAGTGGTTGAGGCAGCCTTTGGACGTCTGAAAACTCCCCCTGATGGAGGACCCTTGGGGTCTTATTTATAGGCCTTAAGTGAAGTCCAAACGGTTTGGAGGCTGTTTGGACCTCAAGACCGTTTGGGACCTCAAGACCGTTTGGACCTTGAGACCGTTTGGCTTCATGCGGTCTTGAGACCGTTTGAACTCCATGTGGTCTCAGGACCGTTTGGCTTCATGCGGTCTTGGGACCGTTTGACTCCATGCGGTCTCGAGACCGGTTGGCTTCATGCGGTCTCGAGATCGTTTGAACTCCATGCGGTCTCGGGACCGTTTGGCTTCATGCGGTCTTGGGACCGTTTGACTCCATGCGGTCTCGGGACCAATTTGCTTCATGCGGTCTTGAGACCGTTTGAACTCCATGCGGTCTCGGGACCGTTTGGCTTCATGCGGTCTTGGGACCGTTTGACTCCATGTGGTCTCGAGACCGGTTGGCTTCATGCGGTCTCGAGACCGTTTGAACTCCATGCGGTCTCGGGACCGTTTGGCTTCATGCGGTCTCAGGACCGGTTGGCTTCATGCGGTCTCGAGACCGTTTGAACTCCATGCGGTCTCGGGACCGTTTGGCTTCATGCGGTCTCGGGACCGGTTGTCTTCATGCGGTCTTGGGACCTTTTGACTCCATGCGGTCTCGAGACCGATTGGCTTCATGCGGTCTTGGGACCGTTTGAATCCATGCGGTCTTGAGGTTGAGTTGATCTTTTGTGATTTTTTTGTGCTTTTTCTGCATATATAGAAAGGAAACGTTAGTCTGATAGTATATTTACAAAAAAGGGTAAATTTAGGATTATGTATAGTTTTAACTTAGAAAGAGTATGGAAAACTAAAGAAAAGGACTAAGATAATCGTCCAAAATGGGAGGTTATCACCCCCCCTAACTTAGAGTCTAGCTTGTCCTCAAGTTAGATAGAGCTGAGACATGTAATGGCGAGGCGATTTAATTTAGTTAGGATTTCCATACTCTTGTTTCAATTCTTAACCTGAGTTCCCCTAAGGTCATATCAAGTCTTATTGCTTGCCTTGACTCTTTCAGATTTCGAGAGTTGCTCGGGTCTCAGGTTCTTTCCGTATCTCGTAGTTCGCATTGGGACCACCTTTATTTTGTGCATGTTGTTGACTCTAATCAGCTTTATACCTCTCTGAAAGGCTTACTGGAAGCTAGAGAGGGTATGAGGGTTGGCTAAAGGCTTGAAGTGTAGCTCCCCCTTCAAGTGGGGGAGGGGCTGTCTATGCTTTTAGGATCTCACTACCGGGCACGACACATCTGCCTTTGTGAGGGCAGCTGAATGTACCGGTCGGGTGAGTCCTTTATGAGCCTTTCATATATTTAGATACCTTAGGGTTTCACTACCGGGCACGACACATCTGCCTTTGTGAGGGCAGCGGAATGTGCCGGCCGGGTGAAACCTTCATCGGTTCTTTATATAGATCCTTATTCATGGCACAACTCTCATAATTTTATTTGTCTCTCTGGCTTTTATTCGATAACTCGCAGGCTTGGGTTTTGGGGTTTTTCTAGGAAAATTATTTTGGGCGGCCAAGCCTCTTTTATTTTAAAGAGAGGAAAGTTGTTCTTAGAGTTTTTCAACATGCACTTATTTGGTTTGTGGTCCACTTGCAGAACTTCTTGATTTGGAAGTTGCCTGATTCCCCTCTCATCCTTGAGAGCTTGGCATATTTCTGCCTTGATTTTGACCTGTAGAGAGTCAGATAAAGAATTGAAGCAAAAGCATGAAAATCAATAGTGGAGTGACATTTATTAAATCGCCATTAAATGTCTAAGTGCTATTTGCTTTTGGGGACTAACATGATTCTAGAGTTAAATGAGGGTGATTCTACTCGAAAAGGGTTAATTAAAAAGAAAGTTAAAAAGGGAAAATTTATAAATAGAGAAAAGAAAAGAAGGAAGAGGGATGTAAAAATGATACCTCACCCTTGTCTAATGTACCCCCCCTAACTTATCACTCACTCTGTCCTCAGAGTGTCAAAGTGATAGGTTGAGGAGTAATTAGGACAAGGGCTGCAGGCTAAGGTAAATCTACATTTGCCCCAGGGAATGAAGTAGGTTGGATGCGAACTGTCCTCATAGAGCGTGGTAATCCACGTCAGTCATCTCCTCTACTGGTCTTTGGAGAACGATGATGGTGTACTTCCAGTAGAGGACGTGGAAGTCGCAGTCGTTCAATTGTCGAATTTGCTGGGGGCTTTTGTGGCAGAAAGAAGGGCGGTGAAAATGCTCTTTGTCGTACGCCCTTGTATGCTGACTCAGAAAATCGATTAACTTGACGGCGCACTCCTTTGCCACTACTTCTGTTGGCGTCTTTGGTGTCACGACGTAGTTTCTCTGTCGTGCGTTGTACTGCCTATCGGAACTGTTATATATTGTGGTTGTTCCTTCTGGGAGATTTGTTGCCAGGAGCATCCAGTGCTCGTGATAGAGGAAAGGTAGCATGATGAACGTCGGCATTGTGTGTTGGAGATAGGAGATCAGCACGTCAGTCGTGCTGAAGTTCTTGAGCTTTAGAAGATCATCTTTCATATATGGGGACGCCATGTATGTTGTTGGGTTATTTTGGCCGAGTAGAAACTGATAGATAGCCATAATGCTTACAGAGAGGGATCCTTTAACCTGTAAAGTCTCTCGTAGTGTGTCTGCCATTACAAGAATGTCCTGAGACATGAATACTAGTCCAGCTTTTTCGGTTGAGAGCCACGCCATAATGAGACGCAATTCGAGGTCGGAGAGACCTTTGCAAGCATCACGATCAAAGTCAGAAAAGGTTGGTTCAATGGCAGACAGAGGATCGATATTGCTACTAGCTTGCTCGGTATCAGAGACTGGCACTTTGGTCGTCTCTGACTCCTTCAGAGTTTGTCGAAAGGGTCACCGCTGTGGTCACTGGATGGCTGAGAAGAGGTAGTGAGGGACGTCATCTGGTGCCATAGTTGGGTCCTTGAAGAACCGTCTATCACAGATGAGCTCCATGGCATAACGCTCATGCAAGGAATGAAAATCTTCAGCAACCAGATCGTTAAATGGGATTTCCTGGTTCAGCGCTTCGATGTGACGTATGGTGCAGAAAGCGCAATCCCCAGATCCCTCGGTGGCTCAGACTTGAGGGTTTATGATAGTGAACCAAGGTTGGCTCCAATCTTGGCGAAGAGATGGGCGGGCAGCCCAAAGTAATTTAAGCAGCCAGAAGGGTATACACCTTACCTCTCCTGCTGCTTCACCGACAAAGTTTATTGTGTCGGCTGGTAGCTTGGCACCACAGAAATTATACACCTTGGCATCCCGAGCCTCGGTATCCACGATCATAAAAAGCCAGTGGTCCGAAACTTGGAAAGGCATGGTCAGATAACGTGCCCGACGTGCTAAACCAGCACGCAGCCGCTCGATCGACTTTGCTCTTATGTCTTTGTATAAAAGGCCAATTGACATAGCAGGCGAGGCGTTAAATACCGGCTGTTGCCGCTTAGAACTTTTGTACATTTCTATACTATTGGTGAGGAGGACACGAAAGATTGCCATATGCATCATGGATCGAGGTCGGAGGATGCTGCGGAAGTCTTCACGTGTCATCTTACACCTAGTTTTTGTATTATGATAGATTATGTCTTCCCCCACCTTTGCATCGTCCACTATAGTGTTCAGTATAAAAATGTCCTGAGCATCTAAAGTGGAGATGGCCGCCATATCCAGGTCATGCATTTTGTGCGACAGAGGTGGTGGTGGGGGAATTTCTTGTGGAGGGGAGAAGCAGGTTGTTCTAAGGCCTGTTCATGGCCTGGTAGATCATCGTCCGAGTCGGAGGCAGAATCGAGGTCTTCATCGGTGTCTAAAATTACTCGTTCTGCCTCGCCCTCATCATAGGGAGAAGGAGTGGAGAGAGGTGGCACAGTTGTTTTTGGTGGGCTGGCGCTGGTTCCTAGTATACACTGGTGGAACTCAGCGTAAGCCGCGTCTTTAGAAGCTTCCCCGATGGACCCCAACGGGTAATAATCAAAGAATTGGTCCCTGTATGACATGTTGACATTATTGTTGTGTGGGGACTTGGGGTGATTGTCACTGTCGTGGTGACCTTTGTCGGAACCTCTGTGAGAAGGTTCTGCTGCATTTCCAGGGTCCTCTCCATCATCATGTTTATCACTAGAGGAGGTGTTATCTTTGTTTGAATCAGCAGATAAGTCGGAGTCGTCTTCTTCGTCATCATCGCCATCCTTGTCGTCCGCTGCCTTGTCTGCTTGTTTTTTACTCGTGGACGTTTTGCACCGCCGATGGGTGGCTTGTAATTCATCGAAAGCCACTTGCAGATGCTCGTGTGTTTCGAGCAGTGCATCATGGGATTCTTTGAGGTCGGTATATCTGCCTTTGGCGGAGAGGAGACGTGTTGTAAGATTTGTAACTTGAGCACGTAGCTGCTGGATTTCATCCTTATTAGACTCCTCTTGGCGATGTTGTAGCTGTGTGAGTGTGTTGTTGATGGTGTCCAAGCGCGTGCTCAGATCTTATTGTTGTTGCTGGAGCTCACGGAGAGTCTCTGGCAGAGGCTGAGTCTGCGTGGAGATCTCATCGACTTGCTTTTCCGTTGCTTCTTTCTGACGCCTTACTCCAAGGACCAGGTCCGACAAGGTGTTGTAGTGATTGTTGATGTGCTGAACTTGCTTAGCCACCTCATATTGTTGTTGCTGGAAGCCTTGGAGGATGGTAGGCAAGGCTCGGTGTTGTTCGTCGATCATGGCCACCTGTCGTGATAAACCCTGCACACAAGAAAAAATAGAATTTAATATATTAGAAGGATCGGTGAGGAGGTTTCGGACAGCGTCAAATTGACGGCCGAATTCCTCACCGATATTGGAAAAAGGGACCCCAGGAGCGGAAGGGTGGGATGGCTGGGGTCTGCGTGGGATGGTGTTAGTGTCTTGCGGAAGAGACACTGATGATGCCCTGAGCTGCGTAGTGACTGCGGATGTAGTCACCAACGGTGTCGGGGTGGTGGCGGATGTAAAAAGTGGTGGAATTTGTGGTGAAAGCGGCGGCAGAGATAGTGATGGGGTGGAAATTGCGGAGGTGAAAGGGAAGGTGGTAAAGTCGGGCATAGGGGTGGAGAAAGGAGAGCACGAAGGGAAAAGGGGTGATGAGGAGGATGTGAATGGTTGCGTGGATGTGTTGGGGAAGAAAGGAGTGGTAGATGTTGGAATGGTGGAAGGTAGAGTGGTGGCAGCGGTTATCTGCTCGTGTAGACTCTGAATGAAAGAGTCGATTGAGGAGGAGGTTAAGATTTCTACATGGAGCTTCTCGGCCTCAGGATTTGGCTTAGATGTTGGTGTCCCCGACAGTTGTTGGGCATGCGACTTCCTTCTAGAAGGTCGTTTGATAGGTATTTTTGTTGGTCGAGCTGCCGGGGCTATGATGCTCAGTTCCGTTTGTCTCGCTGTAGCTTTCTTTTCAGTTGTTTTAACCGAAACTAGTACTTGTGAAAGCTCCTCATTAGAGAAGAGGAGCTGTTTGGTGTTGTACTTTGCTAGCTCTGGAAGCGGGATGAGTGTTCTAGATGACTTAACCATAGGGCAGAAGACATAGTGTAGTTTCCCATCCTTTTCCTTGATGATGAAGGAGTTCTTCAGAGTTTGTTCATTGGTAAGGATGTCGCCCTTTAGTTGCGTGCAGCGGGGTAGGGGTCTGTCCATCTTGAGGTATTTGATAATAGATGTGACATGCCCCCCCATGCAGATTTCTTTTCCCAGGCTGGAGGTTAATAGTTTCTGGATCAGTTGTCCTCCGATATTGATCGGCCTTTTGTTAAGAATAGACTAGAGAACGAAAATATTTGAAATTATAACGTTTCCCCCCTCTGTCCTGGGGAAGAGTGCGCCAGCGAGAATTTTGTGTAGGGTGCGCACAAAGCCAGAGTGTATATTTGACACTTTGCACATCTTCGCGTCATAGGTGGGGATCCAGGTTAGAGATTTCTAGAATTTGTGTCTATTGAACACTGAATGTTCAGTCCCCATCTCCATTGCTTTCCGCAGCTGGTCCTGGTTGTCAATGAAGATTGTGTTCAACATATTTTCCATTATGACAACCTTGCTGCCGAAGAGTTGGGTGACGAGCCTTCTGTCACCCCCGTCCCGTGACCTATCCATGATGTCGACGGGCTCTTTGGTCAGAAAAGTGAAGAATTCTATAGTGGATTCGGAGTAGGATACTTCAGGTACTAGACACAACCTGGCGAGGTTGGATTTGTCTAGCACGTCGAAGGTGCGGTCGTATATCCCCATCCTACGCAGTATGCTGGAGCACACATACTTGGTGGTTTTTAGTATTTTGTCAGTGGGGAGGTTGGTTTGGATGAAGAGGTTTTCTGGTGGTGGTGTAGTGGTGGTGATGGGAATGAAAGTGGGGGTGGTGACAGGGATGGTGGTGGTAGTAGCAGGAATGGTGGTGGTAGTGGTGGTAGTAGCAGGGATGGTGGTGGTAGTGGTGGTAGTAGCAGGGATGGTGGTGGTAGGTTTTGCAAAGGGTTGATCCATGGCAGAGGCAGGTCAAACTTGTTTCCTTGCCCGTTTCTTAGAGGGCTGCCCAGATGCAGTCTCCAAGACCTTGTGTTTCCCCTTTTGTTCTTTAGCAGGGGATTCCTCCTCAGAGTTAGGGTTGTACTCTGAGCCTTCATCATCAGAAGAAGAGATCTCAACTTCTTCTTCAGGTGCCTCAGCTAGGCACTTCTCTAGGCGATCAAGCTCGCACAGGACGTCCATTATTTTGATATTTGGAGGTGCCTTCCCGGTCCTGTTGAAGTCAACTCTTATCTTCTGGAGCCGAGGTTGTTTTTCCAGCAGTTCCTCTCTTTTGCAGATTTCAGGGTCTTTGAACTCGATGACGTTCTTTGCTGGTGATGCCATAGCTGTAGAATGAGAAATCAAGAGTTAGAATAACATGTTTAGAAATATTTTATTTTATTAAAATTTATGTATTTTTGTATTTTTATGGAAATTAGATGAATGTGCAAGGTCAAACGGTTTCAAGGCCATTTGGTTCCAAACGGTTTCAAGGACGTTTGGTCCCAAACGGTTTCAAGGCCGTTTGGTCCCAAACGGTTTCAAGACCGTTTGGTCCCAAACGGTTTCAAGGACCGTTTGGAGAATGAAGCGTCGCGTGGCCATCGGCGAAGGCGAAGATGAAGGTAAAACGGCGTGGCGACGACGGATGCATTCGCGACGACGGCGAAAGCAGCGGTGATCATCAGCGATAAGGGCGATGGTGAAAATGATGATAAAATTGACGGTGAATCCAGTGGTGAAAACGGCGATGAATACAGCGATGAAAATGGCGGTGGCTCTGGTGATAAAGACGGCGGGGAAGACGGCGACGGTGGGCAGGGCCGTTGGTGAAAACGGCAAAGACGATGGTGGTGCCGGCGATGGTGGACAGAGCCGATGGTGGCGCCGGCGGCGATGATGGTGGCAGAGAAAAAGGTCAGACTACCTTTCAATAGGTGGTGACGGAGGCGGTGAGGAAGCAAAGGACGATGGACGGAGGTGCAGAAGCACGGGAACCACATCGCCGGAGGAGAATCGCGCGGGAACAGGGGAAAGCAAGAGCAATAGAACAGAAACACAAGAAAGTTTGAGAGTTTGAAGAGAGAAAGACGAAGGGGTAGGGTTTATATTTATAGGGAATGGTTAGCGACCGTTTGCAATACAAATGGTTTTGAGACTGTTTGGCTCTAAACAGTTTCAAGACCGTTTGGAGTCCAAACAGTTTCAAGACCGTTTGGAGTCCAAACGGTTTCAAGACCGTTTGGCTCCAAACGGTGTCAAGACCGTTTGGAATCCAAACGGTTTCAAGACCGTTTGGCTCCAAATGGTTTCAAGACCGTTTGGAGTCCAAACGGTTTCAAGACCATTTGGAAGGGCAAAGGTAGAAAAGATATTATATTTTTATGTTTGTTTTTTATTTATATATTTTTATGTTG
This sequence comes from Alisma plantago-aquatica, assembly GCA_963693085.1. Lineage (NCBI taxonomy): Eukaryota > Viridiplantae > Streptophyta > Magnoliopsida > Alismatales > Alismataceae > Alisma > Alisma plantago-aquatica. The sequence goes on along the minus strand of OY856412.1, from coordinate 1,347,022,851 downwards.
TTTGTTTTTGTTTATTTTTTTGTTGGTTTTGGTTATGTGATTTTTTTGTGTATTTTCATAAGATAAAACTAGGAAAAAAAAAGAACGGAAAAAGAGAAAGGTTGAAATCATAGGTTGCCTCCCAAGTAGCGCCTTGGTTTAACGTCGCTGGCTCGACGAAGCTATAATGATGTTATGCTGATGGCATAGCATCTTTGATTTCGATAGTTTGTCGTGGCATTTTGTGTTCCGGAGTGTAATATCTTTTTAGACGGTGACCATTGACCGTTCTTTCTCCTCCGTTGTTGTCGATAATAATGGTTGCTCCAGTTGGGTAGATATGCTTTATAGTGAAAGGCCCGGACCATTTTGTCCTAAGTTTTTAGGGAAACAACTTGAGCTTGGAGTTAAAGAGGAGAACTTTGTCACCAACGACAATATCTTTTCTCTTAAGGTGACCATCGTGCCACATTTTTGTCTGCTCCTTATATATTGTGGCGCTCTGATAGGCCGTCATGCGGAGCTCCTCTAGCTCCTGCAATTAGAGATGTCTATTCTCTCATGTGCTTTTGAGGTTGAAGTTTAATTGTTTGATGGCCCACCAAGCTTTATGTTCCAGCTCTACTGGAAGATGATAGGACTTCCCGTACACCAAGCGGAACGGGGTTGTTCCGATAGGTGTTTTATATGCAGTTCGGTATTCCCAAAGGGCATCATGAAGTTTGGTGGACCAATCAGTGCGGTTTTTGTTCACCGTTTTTTCAAGGATCGCCTTTAATTGTCTATTAGATACCTCCACCTGACCACTAGTTTGTGGATGGTAAGACGTGGCGACTTTGTGATTGACTCCATATCTTTTCAGTAAGGCCTCAAAACTTCGTTCCAAGAAATGGGTCCCGCCATCCGATATGACAGTTCTCGGAACTCCAAATCTTGGGAAAATAATATCTTTGAACAATTTGATAACATGCTTGGAATCGCTGGACACTGTGGGTACAGCTTCGACCCACTTAGAGACGTAGTCCACCATGACCAAGATGTAAGAGAAGCCACAGGATGAGGGGAAAGGGCCCATGTAATCTACCCCCATACATCAAAAAGCTCAATTTCCTACCACATGGTGAGTGGCATTTCGTCTCTTTTTTATATATTGCCAAAAAATTGGCATTTGTTACAGGCTTTCACGAAATCGTAAGAATCCTTTGATATGGTGGGCCAGAAGAACCCAGATTGTAAAACTTTTATGGCAGTTTTCTTAGCACTCATATGCCCCCCCCCCCCCCGTGGGTCTGGAATGGCAATGTTCTAGGACCGGGGTTATTTCTTCTTCTGGCAGGCAACGACGGAAAAGTCCGTCGGCGCAAAGGTGGAACAAGTAGGGTTCGTCCCAGTAATAATGTTTTATGTCGTGAAGGAACTTCCTTTTATCCTGGTAGGAAGCAGATGGGTGGATAATCCATGTGGCTAGATAATTAACGATATCAGCATACCAAGGGAAACCATGAGTGGCCTTCATAAGCTGATCATCAGGAAGAGAATCTCAGATAGGGATTTTATCTTTTTCTTCAACCTCGATCCTGCTGAGGTGATCGGCCACAACATTTTCCACGCCACTTTTATCTTTGATCTCCAAGTCGAATTCCTAAAGCATTAACACCCAGCGGATAAGCCTGGGTTTGGCATCCTGTTTTTGAATCAGGTATCGGATGGCAGAATGGTCGGTATAGACGATAACTTTAGAGCCAATCAGATAAGAGCGGAATTTTTCAAACGCGTAGATGATAGCCAGAAACTTTTTCTTCGTGGTGGTGTAGTTTTTCTGCACTTCATCTAGCATTTTAGATGTGTAGTAGATAACATAGGGTTTCTTATCAATCCGCTGTCCTAGAACGACCCCTATGGCATAATCACTTGTGTCGCTCATGATTTCGAAGGGATGCGACCAATCTGGAGCTCTTAGAATAGGTGCGGAGATTAACGCATCCTTAAGGGTAGAGAAACTTTTCATACACTCCTGATTGAATATGAACTCAGCATCTTTGGTCAGGAGTTGGGTCATGGGTTTGGCAATCTTTGAGAAATCTTTGATGAATCTCCTATAGAATCTTGCATGACCCAGGAAAGCTCGAACTCCTCTTATGTCCTTTGGAGGTGACAGCTTTGAGATAACATCGATCTT